>CM067500.1:17953769-17973468 GCA_034552555.1 Semaprochilodus insignis | reverse complement strand
TCCCTGTTTTTCCAGGTGACTTATCACCTTGCCTCTTACACAAGCCCTTACGTCAACACCACATGCCAAAAATAAGACACCAAATGGCTCGCTGAATGCTGCAATTAAGCATACGGCAGTTAAGCTAAATTGAAAACACCACGAATAACAATTAAAATCATTATCATTACCACTGTTGACTAACCTCCACCAACACAGGGCTCAACATCTCTTCTAAGAATGCAGCCGCTTCCATCCAATTAGCACACGCATGCACAAAACTGCACAACAAAATATGTTTTCAGAAATGATCTCTAACATGAAAAAGACTCTCTAATAGACTAATACTAAAACTCAGATTGCTGTAACAAAGGCACTTTAATGGCCAAGGTGACTCATATGTTAAAGCTGCACTATGTAAGATTTTTATTAAAACTGATAGAAGTAGCATTACCGAGTCAGGAGGGGGAAATAACACACTCAAATATGGGACACGTGTCGAAATAGTAGTTGAACTGGCAGGCTGGATTTTATTCAGACCTTGGTTATGTCTTTTCATTTTAATGCCACAAAAAGGGCCCAAAAAGAAGGTATGACTCGATGTTTAGGTGATCAGTGTAAAACGAATAGTAGGTAATTTACTCACATCCTCAGGAGACACGGCCTTCACCAGTTTTGACTAACTGCAATCATCAGATTCATCTGCACATCTAGATCGAATTACAACCGACATTACAAAATGTTTGTCCACAAGTTACATGCAATAGCACATTACCACCAGAGAGCTACATATCTGCTAATCTTACATAGCATGGCTTTAAATCTACACTGTTTACGATCTGTTTATTGAAACTGAAAGAACTGAAAGAAAGCATTGTTGAGAGTCTGTGTGTTCTGGTCAGATTTGATGGGAGTTTTTCTGACCACGTAAAAAATGTCTATGTATTCAATTCATGGTCTATATGTATTGGTGGGCTAAAAAGGGCTAAAAGTAAGGATAAACATATCACTGAATATGAAGACATCAGAACAGCAAACCCAGTCGTCCTCTGCAGCATCACCTGTTGTCAAATCAAAGAAATGCGGAACTGAAGAGAGCTATTTTTTGCCAGTTCCTTCATTTTTTTCCCGTTACACCTTAAATGATGCCTACAGCTAATGTTAGCTGGCTAATTCACTAATATTAGCTGATTACTTGGCTAACTTTGCCTTTTTTGCCTTCAGGGTTTGTTCTCTGTTTGGAAAATGTGTAACTGTTAAGTTGTTTTAGCAGTATGGCTCACATTAGCTGGCTAACAGCGCCTGTTTTGTTTGCTTCAGAGTCCGTTGATAAGCCAGTCTCATTTCGTAAACCCAACCATTATAAGATATACTCGGTTAAGGCTGCCTAAAAAGCTGTCTGACTGAGTGGAGCCTTACATAACTCATTAGGCTACAAAACTAAGAAAAGGCTATTCTTCTGCACATTTCATGCAGTGACAAATTCCCCAAATTTGCCAAAGTGCAGGTTTAAATTTACAACATGCTCAGGGCGATCTCTCAGCAAGCCACCCAACCAAGGATTGTGAGGCTTGTCCGATAAGAATTCTCTTATGAGACAGGCTTGACTTGCAGCTCAAAGGGTCCATATCATATAAAAATAAAATTAAACTGCTTTTCAAAAATAGAACAGCACATAAAACTGCATCTTCTTACATCCCAGCCCTGCGCACATCTGCCTATTCAGCGTACAGTAGTGCGGGGGGTCGACTGTAAAAGGGATTCTTTTGTCAAATGCAAAAGAGTCTGGGAGTCAGATTCAACTCCTGGCCAAAATGCTGGGAGTTGACATTATGGTTCAGAGTTTGAGTAGTGAGGGTTTAATTAGCAGGTTTAAACACCAACCGCTGTACCACAACTCACAGAAACCCTTTCTACATGTCCTGAACCTCAGATCTTCATGATTTGGGTCGCAATAAACAATTATTAGAAATTGTACACAGAACCACAACAATGTTTTTTCACAGAAAGTCATGGAAAAGAGGATGAAGCTGAGATTGGCTCCCTTTTTTCCACCTTCAGATTTCTGTTCCACCTTAAGTGGCACCACTGACACATTATTAAACTTAAGGTGGAACGGAATGGTCAAATAAGAAGCTGGCAGATATGGAGCTTCTTTAAACGAGGAAAAGGACTACATCCAACTGGAGGTTAGGGAACCAGCCTTTTGATCAGAAGGTTTGATTCCCTGTGCCGTCAGGACATAACTGAAGTGCCCTTGAGCAAGGCACCTAAGCCTCAACTGCTTCCCGGGTGCCATGGATAGGGCTGTCCTCTGCCCAGTGCCCATTGCTCATCGCCTGCTGCTCACTGTCCCCTAGTGTGTGTTCACTAGCGTGTGGATGTTTGACTGCATGGATGGGATAAATGCGGAGGTTGAATTGCTCTGTGTGTATGCACAATTGGCAAAATGGTTCTAATTTAATCAATCAATTTAATCTGTCACTAAAAATAATGTGGAGTCAAGGATTTAGTCGCATCGATTCCAGTGGCAAGAATGAGGAGTCTAAGTCGAATCCAGAAAACATGGCCTCAAGCATCACTAGTACAGCAGTTTAGCTCCACCCATTCACGCTAGAGTAAGTGCTTTATGAAAGAGCTTGGAGTGCTTTATGAAATCACAATGAAGCCACAATACAGGACAGCCAGGCGGAATGAGGTCACATTACACGTGGCACAGTAACAAAAACAGCCTGCTCAGATGGATAAAGAAAGCTTGGTAAATGGCCATAAAAATGAATCCTGTTATAAATATGTTTTGCTACATTAATCCACACAAACGCATATGGTCCCTTTAAGTTACTAATGCTCCAGGACTTTATGGGACACAACAAAAGACTAAACCTAGTCAATAACAGAGAAAATAAGCCCAGGACACCTCTCAGTGGACTCACTGACCTAAGCATTCCTCGGCTATGTTTACCATTATATCTCGCGTGGGTGAGGCAGCCTTGCTGTCCTGACAGGTTCGGCGGTGGAGCTGTCTGCATAATCTTGCTGAGTGGCTCCTGCTACGCTTCGACGCGGTGACGCGCGCGCACTAAATCAGAAGGTCCGTGCGCTTCCGAGTGGCAGGTGCGCCCACGAGGAGGAGGACAGTGAGCGTCTCATGCGTCGCTGGGGGAAGAAGGCTCCGGAGAGGAACTATGGCTCTGCGCGCCTCGAGGTTAATGCTGTTGCTGTGGATGGTCAGCGCGGGGAATTCGGGTCTCTGCTGGACTTTCTCGTGCCCACCGGTTTGCCGTTGTACACCGGACAAAGTGAGCTGCACGAGGCACACACAGAGCCAGACTACATCCAGCATCAGCAGCCTGTGAGTAAAAGAGCCGCGCCACTAACAACGTGAAGATGTAGCCTGAAGTTCGCTGATTGTGTTTTCGGCTGTCCTCCATTTACCTCAAATCAGCTGGAATGAATTTCAGGTTTACTCAGGGGGAAAATCAGGTTTGCTTAGAATAAATTAATTATTAACTATCCGATTATTATTAATGATTCTTAGTAAATATGTTTATAATTGTCGACAGTCAGCGCCAACCAAGTTCAGGTGAAGTTAAAGGGGCATTCCACCAATATTTCAGATTATATGTGTGAATTGGTTCATTGCAAAGACTGATTTCTTTATAGTGGGTGGTGATGGGAACCAGGGGTCACAATATCTACATCACAAATACAGCCATTTTATTTACTCTCCAACACTACCTATGCATCTACAGGTGTGTCATATAATGTTGATGATGGTAAAATGATCATAAATCTGAAAATAATAAGTTTGGGGTCTATTTTGCCTGGCAACATCCCTCCATCATGAATGGATTCAAATAAATGGATTAAAACCAAAGCTTTATAACAAACCTATTAAAAAACAATATTCATAGTCATTAAATGTAATAGCTTTCATTGGCACTGAACTCTTCAGACGTCCAGTTCCCATCACCACCACTAAGAGCAATTCTCAGTCTCAGTTTATCTAGAATACGGAGCATTTCACATCAAACTACTCTCAACAACACTGTCAACATCTCAGCTGTTAAGCAGAATTTTGAGTAGTTGGTTGTGTTCCCCTTTAAATGTCTTGCATTGTTGACTATTACATGCACAGTTCATCTGTTTACTGCTCAGGGGTGGGTGTGTGTCCTCTGTACTCGTATTTCTATCCCAACAACACTGTATTTGAGCTTCAGCAGTAGCTAGTTTCTTGAGAAGTCGAAATAATAGTGGAATAAATAGAACATTTCCTTTTTGGAAAATCAGCTTTCTTTTAGCACACAGCAGCCATAAGCATGGAGTCATTCACTTCATCAGCACCGCACAGCACTACTCACAAGATATTACTGTATAGCTACCACATAATGTGCCACATAACAATACCCTACATGCCCCAGACCTCATGTTTTAATGGGGAATGCTTTTATTTATTCTATTTTATACATAATTCAGTTGTTAAGATGAAAACGAAGCCATTCAGAATGGTTTGCTGTGATGTGGTGCAATGTGGAGGAGCTTACTGGCTGTAATCCTTTACAGATGTGGTGATTTAGTCTACAACGCAAACATGTCAACTAGCCAAGAACTATTACTGAGCATACACATGTTTTTCCATGTGTAATGTTGATAACGGTAACAGTGGTAAATCAGACAACAACAATCCCTCCAATATAAACTGCTTTAAAAAATTCTCGTCACCAAGCAATATATTCATAAGCATTCCGTGCAATAACTTGCTTTTAGGTAGCTTTCAAAAGTAATAAGTATCTGCTTCCTGTTGTGAACAGACAGGACGTCTTGAACTGTTTGTAGAATGGCTCACCCAGTGACTTGACACCTTAACAATGTAAGCAGATGGAAATATTAAGGTTTTAATATTGTTTACTGTGTCACCCTCCAAAATACTGCATTAATTTGCTTATGCCTACATCTTAAAAAACTTCACTGCAAATCTGCATATCCCAGTAGTTTACAGTGTGAACATTTATGGTTAAAAAACATATAAATATTGAATTTTACAGTATGCCAAATTCAAATAAAATCTTACATTTCCATTGGTGTACTTGCTTTGTATTTTGAAGCAAATCTATGAATTTTGCAAAGAAATATTTGACATGCAGTACTTGTTTCTTAATTTTTAACATGTCTGGAGAGAAAAGAAAGGAAAAAAATTAAGGGAGTTTTTGTGAAAAATGCCTAAAAAGGCCTAAATTTTCACCACATATATTGGACTCATTTATCCCATTATAATGAATGGGTCCCTCTTCATTAGTATGGACCCCCTGCCACACATTTTCAACCCTACTCATTTTTCAACCTGACATTTTCCACATCAACACACCTGATCCAGCCTATTAGGTTCGCCATAGGTGAATGTTTGGTCTCTCATCAATGAAGTTCAAGGACAGTTTTAAGTTTTACTTAGAAGTAGATTAAATTGTTTCAGAGTTTTCAGTTACATATTTACTGTGTTTTTACATTTATAGAAGACTTGCGCATCTGCCTTTCAAAGAGGTGCCGAGCAGAACCTTCAAAGGCCTTGTCAACGTGTCAAGAATGTGAGTTTGAGTTGTACACAGAGTTGAGTTGTAACATGGCTGTTGGAATTATGACTCTTAGATGTATCCACAGTACAACAGTGGGACTTGTAACTTTATCAGTGCTCTGCTGCTAAGAGTTTATTATCGACATTCTCCCATTCAGCAATGTAACAGGCCAGCAACAGACAATGTTTTGCTATGTCACATGGTTCGTATTGCTATTTCAAATGGCTCAGCTACGGTGAAGTACGTACTAAAAGCCTGATTCCTCAAGTAATGGATTTCCTACACAACAGTGAAACATTCAGCGTCCATCAGCATAAGAAGTTTGCCAGACCTTGTAAGTTTTTTTTTTTTTCTGATATAAAATGCCAAAGCCCCAAAGTGGAAAGCGTGGGCAACAGAAAAGCACACCAGGTGCCGTCACTAATACAACAGAATGAAATTAACCCTCCAAAAGAGGATTAGGAACGCAACATGGAGGATTGAGTATAAAGTACATTCATTTCCTCACAAATATACTTCAGCCGAGGTCAAAGTTTTATTATCTGAAAACACTCCTACAAATCTAGCTTAAATGCATGTTTCAGTCCATGCTTGGTCAGAAATTAATGCTAGGATGTGTTTTTATTATCATCATAGCACTTGCAACTGGCGTTTTTCACTGTACTTTTTAGCCACAGGGTTTTTTTTTATGTAACAAGTGTGCTTTCAAGCCATTAGTACAGTATGTTTTGTCAAGGACGCTCATACAGATACAGAACTGCTGAGTTTAGCAATAGAAATGAAAAGGTTCGCTACTTTTCATCCCTCAGGTCTAGTTTCTCTATCTTTGGTCAGATTTGGTGCTGCCATTTACAATATATCTTTTTCAAGCAGTCACAGCCATCTGTCTTGATGCTGGAGTACTGAACCACCCGTTATTTATTGATTTGACTTAGATAAATCACTTGTGAGCAAGCCAGTGAAGTGAGTAAGCCAAGGTGCTTTAAAACGATGAAGCACAGTTTATAAACTGCAGTTTGGTAGTAAGTGGGTTCAGTGTACTGTGTAAAGTGCATACTCATTAAGCTCAAGAGTAATCTTGTGGTGCTATTCTGTGAATCTATTTCACATTTGTGAAACACCATTGCAGTGATTGCCAACCCTGCTCTAGGAGATCTAGCTGACTATAACTCCAATTCGAATTAAATCTCTACTTATAAATACATAATCGCTGCCTTCAGACGTCCTTGATTAGCTGGTTGAGTGTTCTAAATTTGGGTTGGAGAAACCTGCAGGAAGGTAGATATTCAAGAGGTGAGTTTGTAACTCCTGGCTAAGCTACCAGTGACAGAGGAGAACAGTGCTGAGTGGTAGTTTTGCTAAGAGCTACTGTAGAACAATAAGTAATGTTTAATTCAATATTAAGTAAATAGATTTGTTTAAAATGTTAATGCCATGTTAATGTGATTTGCTAGTAAGGACATGATGGGCTTATTCGATTGCAAAAATATAAATTCACAGATTAATCTTAGCCTGCATTTAAGTAAGAGTAAACAAGCTGGGTATGGGTAAACCAGCAGGTTCTTATAATATGTCTAATCGAAGATTCACAGTGGAAGACTTTCAGAAAGGTCTTCTCAATAATCCCCTCTCATTTGTTTTAATTGGAAAAGGCAATTATGCCAACAGGTACATTCTCGAACAGCAAGGAAAACATTTCAAATTTCTTAAGTGGCTTTTGATTGCATAGGACCTAATCAGACCAAAATGGATTAGTAAAGAGTAGAGGAGGAAAAAAGCTGAGGATAGAACCATCAAGTCATCACTAAGCCATCCATTTATGAACCAACCCTGTTTCAGGCTGTGCTAACAAAATGTTTTGGGTTTTTTCTTTTTTTTGGTTTTTGCTGCAGTGAAATTTCCCAAAGTGACTCAATCAGGAAAATACGGAGCGAGGCATTTCTCTCCATCCACAGCCTGGCAGAAATGTAAGTCAGTCATAAGTTGGTTTATATTTTATAGAGTGGCCCAAAAAAGTATTTGGACTAGAATGAATAGTGCTGTTCTTTAAGTCAATGCATTAAACTCTTTGCGTGGAGAAAACCTGGAGAACAAAGTCAACCAGACTGCACTTAGGGTACTGCAAAGCACTGAAGGTGTCAAGGCATTTTGGATCCAACGCTCCAGATGTCTGCAAAGAAACTGCCCACATGATGGCCACCTTCCACCTTTTGAAAGAACACTTTGTCAAAAAGAAAAACGACAGTCTTGAAATGGTCTGCTTAAAATAAATGCCACTTGAATCTGACATTTTGTTTCCTAACATAATATATTTTTAAGCATGGCACAAGTGTCCATATATTTTTGGAGGCCACTCTAATTATATTTTATTTTGCCATACCTGATAAATGGATGGTACCCAATACAAGTAGTGCGTTTGACTGTTTTTTCTTGATATCTTTCCCAGATCAATACAGAATATCAATGAACTGATGGTGGTAGAGAATGGCGCCTTCACAGACTTGCCCAGATTGAGATACCTGTAAGACAATTATGTCAAATACCCAGGTTAAATGTGAAAAGAGCCCAGGTTTAACAGTGTGAATGTCGTCATGTTACGTAAGATTCTTATGTCTATCTGGTTTGCTTTGTTTAGGAGCATCTGTAACACAGGAATGAGACATTTCCCAGACCTTTCTACCATCTCTTCAATGGAGTTGTATTTCTTCCTGTGAGTAATCGTGTTCCTCTGTAATTTGGAGGGCAGAGATTTAAGACCATGACCTTCCAACAGCACTTGCGGAGCTGCTGTACAAATCTTTGGACTTATGCCCAGCTCAGCTAATATACACTGTTAAGGCACTCCATGTTAATTGCACATAAATATAGCTCTGGTGACTGTCAAAGAGAAAGTAAAATCCCTCATTCATTTTCAAAAGCCTATTCACACTACAACTTGCTCAGTTTACCGACCTGAAGTTGAATATCTGGATAATTGTATTGAAGTTGTGAACATTCCCACCTTATCTTATTTCATTATTCGCTCTTCTTCTCTTATGTGAAGGGAAATTGGAGACAACATGCAATTAAACAGCATACCAGCCAATGCATTTCAAGGCATATCCAAGGAGTACATATACATGTGAGTATAGAAGAAATGCTCAGGTTTTATACAGTGACTGTATTTGACCATAATAGCCAACCAAAAAGTTAAACAGGGAAATTATACTTAATTATAAAGTTAAAAGTGAAAGCAAGCAGTTAAAATATAATTGAGCAGAAGTAAAACAGTGTTAAACAGTGTCAAAAACACACCCAAGTAATCGAAAAATATTTTCACAGATAAACCTTTCTGACCCACCAGAATAGTTACCCTAACCAGAAACCAAACATACATTTATTCAATGTTTAACTAATTCTATAAGTTAAAACTGTATATTATTTGATGTATTTCAGTAACTGAACTGTAAGAAGAGAAAGTTTATAAAAGTACTGTAATTTGAATTATTTGTATGTTGTAATTTTCCAAAATAAAACTGAGTAGTGAAGTACTTTTCCATCTCTGTTGCATGGCAAGAAACTTTCAAACTTCTATTAAACAATTCTATAGCTTCAGAATAACCGTAGCCAGTTTGCACGGCTGTCTATGTAGTATGACCCTAATAATAATAATATTAATAACCCTTAGGGTGCAATAGACCTCAGAATTTAAGAGGTTAACCATAGCTCCAAACTGAAGCACTGTTTCTGTAGAAATGCTATTATTAAGAATTCAGGAAAAAAACGTTCTTTATGTTGAACTGAGCCTTATAGCCACGATGTAGCTTTAGGTTTGATAGATAAGCTTTGTGAATGTAAAATGGAACATTTTTGTGAGGGAAGGGTGTTGGTTTTGTTCAAAACCTTTATTTCCACTAAAGAATTTAAGAATACAGAAATCTTCAGAATTCTTCAGTTCCTAGGTGGGGCTTTAGGTGATGCCGGTATAAAATGTATACAGAAATGGCAATAATGTGACAAAGGGTCTGAGAATTGAAATAAATTGAAAATGAGCCACACTGAAAATTTCACCTTTTAACATTTGTTTCATCGCATCATTTCCATAGGAACCTTGTCAGGAACGGATTTACCGAGATCAAATCTCATTCTTTCAATGGGACCAAACTGGATAAGCTGTACGTATATCTCTTATCAGTGTGAAAATGTTCTTTCTTTCAGACGCATCACTTTCAGACATGTTTACAATAAGCAGCCTTTCTTGTCTCCAAGTGAGTGGCAGGATCAGTTGTTTGTATTGTGGCTGAAGGTTTAGGCTAATCAAAGGAACATATTGTACGGGTAAATAAATATTAAATGAGACAAAACATTGAGGACTCCAGTGTTTTGTTAACCATGTACACTTCGGTATCCTGCCACTAGTTATAAACAAACATACAACTGTTCTTATTGGGGTCAGTTACAATCCACAGCACTTTTTTTTCTACTTATTAGAATTCTGAAGGACAACAGGCAACTCAGTCAAATCCATGATAAAGCTTTTGAAGGGGCTACAGGACCGAGTTTGCTGTAAGTAACACTTTAATCTTAGACTGTTTGGTAAAATGTGAACATAATGCTGAGTTCTACCACAGAATGAGGTTCACTTTCTGAAAGGAATCAAGGAACATGACTGTAAATAATTCTAATCCATAAGACCCCCAGTTAGGTATCATTTAGTAGGGAATAAATACAAATAAAAGAGCATGAGGAAGTGAACGCATGTACAGAAAAAGTACATATTAAAAAGTTCCTATCTGTTGGTCAAGGTCTGCATGTTCATGGGGAGCAGAGCAGCCCTCCCTCAAAAGTATTTCAAGGCAAGTGTCATCCCGAACTTCAGCCTTGTTATGAAAGAGCCAGGAGCCAGTTCCACAGGGTCATACGAAAGAGCTAAAGAGCTAACATTAAAGAGTATTCATGAAGCCTGTTACATACCAAGGCACATCAGCGCCTATTTTACTTAGTACTTATTTTACTACTTGGCAGACCAGTTGAGTAACTCACTGCATTTTAAAGATCAAATAAATGAATTTAAAATGTGAATATTTATGATATCTCTAGAAGGATTTCCAAGTTAAAGGTTACATTAAAAAGCCTAAAAGATCACTACTATGTCTAATCTCCCACACAGTAGCAATGCAGTCGTTTCTCTATAAATGTGTCAGGAGCTCTTGCACTCTAGTATGCAAGATATCCTAGTCTGAGAGCTGACACTTTAACTGGCTCAACCACTTTTCACTATCAGCTTGACTCTCTTTAAAAAGTATATATATATATATATATATATATATATGAAGAAAACTTTGTGCACTCCAGAACACCCACAAACTGTCAATTGATATGATAAATAAATTCTTCTCAGAATACTAAAGGTGTAGTTCTTCCTCTCCACTGCCAAGTCATTTAAGTATTTGCAGTATTTAAATTTACATCATCAAAATATTTCTGTAATATCCTATATAATTTCACATTTTATGTTTACAGATATTTAGATATACAGTACTGTGTCAAAGTCAGAGCCCACCATTCATTTTATGTCTAATTCATTTAATTTCTAGTCAAAACAGCTATTAAGTACAAATCATTCGTTTTTCAGTATCAGGAAGAACAAAAACATATTTATCAGAAAATATTTGTCACTTTTTACTACATCCTCCCTTCTTTTTATGATACTTGTTTTCAGTTTTTCCAAGAAATCTGCAAGGATATTTTTCTATGCCTCCAAAGTCATTTTCCACTGATTTCCTTTGACTTTCTTCTTCCTTATGCAAGTGTGTTATCTTATATCTCCTTAAAAATAGTAACATGTATTTAATAACTATTTAAACTAAATTAATGAAGGGTCTCTGACTAATTGCTGTATGTTTGCATGTGCATTTGTAGAGATGTGTCATCCACTGCTCTGCACGCGCTACCTACACGGGGACTGAGAGAGGTGAAGGTTCTGATAGCTCGGTCTGCACCTGCTCTTAAGACCCTACCTCCACTTGAGAACCTTTTAGACCTACAAGAAGCTGACCTGACCTATCCCAGCCATTGTTGTGCCTTCCACACATGGAGACGCAACAACAGGTCAGATCCAAAATGTCTAATTGGAATAAGACGTTTGCAGAAAAGCTGACAGGTGCACATGTCTATGCATGGAAATATTAACACCATTGATAGACCATTCACAGCGTCAGCAGCTTACTGAAACGTTTCCATCCTCTAGCCCTTCATCAGCAACCACTGTTGATGTGACATTCGCAACAGTCAGCCGACTATCCTCAACCCAGCAGTGACACTGAGGTGTTTAAAAGTCCTGCCTGATAAACTCATGCCAGCACACCCACTTACGTGCCACTACCATGTCAATGTCACTGCAGTGCAGAGAATGGTCCACAACTCATGTTATATTTGGTCAGGGGTGGTTATAGCATTTCCCTTCCTTTGAACAATGAACTTGAGGGCGGTTGAAAAATTACACAGCAATATTACACAGCAATATATCTACAGTCAGTAACTGTAAACCAACAATGAAGTGCATGTATATGGTGGGTGTTTCTGATAAAATGGGGGTCTATTCTATTATTTTGAATCCAGACATCTTGAAGAACTACAACTAGAAAAAAACAGCACAACACAGTTACTGCCAAACCAGTCTTGGTTATTTATTAAACTTAATGACAACATTATAAATACCAAGAGAAAAATACATTTTCACGCCCTATTATTTTTGTCCCCATTTAGGGAGAATGCTGTGTTTGGTCGCTTCAGGAACCTAACTAAGCTATGTAACATGGACAGCCAACCAGACATCATGTAAGACCGAAGCAGTCATGTTTTTCTTTATAATATTTGACTATGAAAAGACAATTAGTAAAAGGAAACTTCCCTTATATATCCTTCTCCTCAGGGACCCATCAGCTGAAGACCTGTCTGACCTTTATGACATCAATTTTCACTACCCCGATTTGGACTTGTGCGTCAGCAGCAGTCCGCTCAAGTGCACTCCAGAACCCGATGCCTTTAACCCATGCGAAGACTTGTTGGGTTATGGCTTCTTGCGCTCCATCACTTGGATCATCGCCATCTTCGCTGTCCTGGGGAACCTGGCTGTGCTGATCGTCCTGCTCTCGAGTCACCAGAAGCTGACGGTCTCCAGATTCCTCATGTGCAACCTGGCCTTTGCTGACCTGTGCATGGGCCTTTATCTGTTACTGATCGCATTGGTGGACTACCGCTCCCGTCGGGAGTATTATAACCATGCCACAGACTGGCAGACAGGGTTTGGATGCCGAATAGCTGGTTTCTTAACAGTCTTTGCAAGTGAGCTGTCAGTCTATACTCTGACCATGATTACCATGGAGCGCTGGCACACCATCACGTATGCCATGCAGAAGAATAGGAGACTACGACTGCGCCATATGGTGACTGTGATGGCAATTGGATGGGTCTTTTCTCTTCTGGTAGCTCTGCTCCCGGTGGTTGGTGTTAGCAGCTACACTAAAGTGAGCATTTGCCTGCCTATGGATATTGAAGCCCCAACTTCACAGGGTTACGTGGTAGCTGTGTTGGTCTTAAATGTGGCAGCTTTCTTAATGGTATGCTCCTGCTACATTGGCATTTACTTAAGCGTGCGCAACCCAAACGTGGCAACCCGCCACGGAGACACCAGGATAGCCAAGCGAATGGCAGTACTCATCTTCACAGACTTCTTGTGTATGGCACCCATCTCGTTTTTCGCCATTTCAGCAGCCTTGCGTATGCCTCTGATAACTGTCTCTCAATCGAAAATCCTCCTTATACTTTTTTACCCCATCAATTCACTGTGCAACCCATTCCTTTACACCATTTTCACAAGAGCCTTCCGCAGGGACATGTATCTGCTTTTAAGCCGCTGTGGCTGCTGCCAGACAAGAGCCGAGTTTTACAGAGTGCGAGGTCTCTCGGTAGTTACCTTGGCTTCCAAGAACAAGAGCACCAGGAAATCTCGTTCAAATCAGTTTCACTCATACCACATCAAACTGCGGGGCTGCTTCTTCAGCAAAGACGCAAAATGAGACTTGTATTTCAAAACATGGACTGATTCACTGTTCCACAGCTGTATATACTGTACATACTGTGAATATATACATGACATACTGTGAATATATACATGCCAAACTGTGTATGCTTTTTATAGGGTTTTATTTAAGTTTGTTTCTTTTTTTTTACTTGGTCTTTTACTTCATGTGCACAGGGTGATGTTTTTTAAAGGAGACTAAATTTTCTTCTGCAGAATCAAAATAAAAACTGTTTCTTTACAACGTGTAGCTTTATTAAGCAAAAACTGCTCCATTTTCCTCCTCGCTTGTTTTTAAATCTAAAAATGCTGCAATGTACCACGGACATGGCTCTCCAAGACAGCACAAGGTACGCTATTGGCCACACTTTTCATACTTTTTTTTTTTTTTTTAACTGTCAACATGATACTATGTGTGTCGCTTCACATCTGCCCAATTCAAAGACAAGCACTGTCTTTGTGCTATTGAAGAATAACAACCAACACAATAGAATATAAATCTAAATTATTTCCAGGTGCTGTGTTTTGTGCTAAACATTACAAATGCACTTGCCAGTAAGTCCCTGGCTCTGGCACAGTGAGTCCAAAAGAGTCCGCCATTCGTTCACAGCCATGACATAGTTTTTTCAGTCATGACAAAGAGGTTGAGTTCTGACCAGATGCTCAAATGCAACCCCCGATTAATATTGTTGCTCTTTACATCTTTAAATTAAGTTTCAAGAACGCTTTTGCCTTCTTCTATAAAAGTTACCATTTTGGAGAAACTTGTTTGTGGACAGCAACAATATGCAATAATCATCCCTGACCTGATATTTTTAATGCAAGAACTCAATATTTAGCCAGCAACATGTCCTGCTTTCGCCTAAGGCATATAATAAGCTGCCCCCAATCTTGACGATCAATGAATACCATCTAGTGTGTCCTACTCACACTTAAATTAGCGTACCAAAGGAGGAGGAGGAAAATAACACAACTAACATCAGCAAATTTGGCAAGAACCCCAAAACCTGACCCGGAGGTTTTTAAGTAAAAAGAGAGACAACATAGTGATTTTGTCTGCAGTGTGTTTCATTCAAACAGTGAGAGTAACCCAAAACCAAGAATTGTTCAAAACTTCTAGCACATTTCTTTATACACTTTGAAATGAAAATGAAATAAACATTAAACAGGGTGGAAATGTTCAGTGTCATATCACAGTAGACCAACAGTCTACAAGCTAGCAAGGGGGACTGTGAGACAACAAAAACAAAAGATATTCCACGACTACCATTTCCTATACTAACATTAACATTCTTAATGGTTAAATAGAATCAAATACTGTATACATCTGTAAAGGCTGTTTTGATTTGTCCCATCTCACCAGTCCGCTTCCCCGACGGCTTTGGAGAAAACATAGTCCTTACCGCTGTAGCACATAACTCCGTCTTTTAGGTAGAACTTCCATCTGTTTTTGCTGCGGTGAATCTGTGACAAAACACATTAACATTTAACATTGATGAAAATAATTCATAAACAGTTTTCCTTTGTTATTTTAATCAATAGCATCTAGACTGCATGTTGCGTTTCACTACAGTCACTGATGTTAATAATTAATGATTAATTTTACTTCATCTAATCAATATTATTTAGACTTCATTTTGATGTTCAGTACAGACATGATTGCAAAAAATATTAAGCAATATTCCAGTTTGTCATCAAGAGTTTGGTTATTTTCTCCCAAATATGTATGGTGTATTTTAAAGGTGCCATAGAACACATAACTGTATTTATATTGTCATAGTTGAATACGGAGAGTTCGGTACCTAGAACCCACATACCGTGAACCTTTTTTGTTCCTTTGTCAAATACAAATCCTACATTTGCAAAAGAGGGCAGTAACGAGCCAGTTCCAAAATCCTGTTTTTAGGATACCGTTAGTCCTGACTTCTTTTACACTCCCAAAATTACCCACACTAGCTCACGTCCCAGCAAAACATTGACAATGAAGCAAAAAAAAAAACAATGGCACACTACCGTTCCAGGCTGTGAAGACCATGCTGACAGACCATGTGTTTTCAGACCCCACGGATTTTCAGACCCCACGGAACTGTCTTTAAACAAGGCTAAAGTTGGCTTCCTATTCACTAGCTTCTTAATTTAATGTTCCATTTCAGTGTACAGTGGCAGAATGCATCGGTGACACCATTTAAGGTGGGATGGAAAATTCACAAAACAAGCTGGTAAATACAAAGCCAACTTTAGAGGCCACATATTTAACAAGATGCTGGACAACCAGCTGTATAGGTAACGTTAGCTACTAGCAAGCTCCACATAACTAACATTAGCATATCTAACTAAATAGTACAACAACCTTGCCTATTTACGTTAATTTTATGTTCCTATCCGTGTCTATTTCAACGTGGTTTTTTTTTCAGTGTAAGCCATTACATAGTCTTTCTGTAAACCAGCAAATCAAAGCAGAGTTCATTCATTTATTATCAGCCTCACCAAAAAATATATAATAGCTCGTTTCATTCTAGATCCAAATCGTAAATTGTAAATATGCATGTAAAACCACATCTGGGCTTTTTTTTTTTTACCCCGAGCAAAGTCACATTACTTCTATGAACACATCAGAGAGCAATTTAAAATGCTGAATAAATGCAGTCTAGGGCACCTTTAATACCTAAAGCTTTTGGAGGCTGAATCATGCTATAACCAAGTGTAAAACGAAATCTAACTGTAATGCCAGATCAAGCAAAACAAAGTCTAGCCCAATCACAGGGCTCCACAGTAGGTCTTACCTTATCATACTGACAAACAATGACATTATCTGTGTCAAAGATCTCTGGAATATCCTGCTCACTCACATCATCACCAGAATTCAGTGGATCCTAGACATGACAAACAACACAAACAGCAGACAAGACACATTAAAATGTCCTTCTTAACAGAGCAGCCCCAAAACTGGGGAAAAGAAAATACTGAATAGAACAATCATATAAAACTAACTTGATGGATAATAAATGCTGCTCTTGGTTTTGGGAAAATGGAAAACTGAATATAAGTACTGAGGAAAACAGACGAGGAGCTCATGCTATTTTGGTTCAGTGTGTTCTACATTGTTCGAGTAGTACACAAATATTACTGACAGGAATAATTAAACTGGTAGACTCCATCATTCATCAGCAGCTGGTGCTGGAATCGTGTCAAAAGACATATGAGCACAATCTAAAATGGATTACACTTATAGTTTATTTTGAAGTCTAGCATAAATAAAAGTGCACGCGCTGGACTCATTTAAATAATTAGGGCAGTAAAGTACTCCAGATGTCTCAAATACATTTATTATTTCTAGGCGAACACATTATTACAGCATAAATAATGTAATTGGTGCTTGAAAACATGTAGATGAAGGCCTAGAAAGAAAAACGCCACAGAAAGAAAATAAGTAGCCACATCTATACTGTACATCCACATCTCAGTACATAGCTCTACATGGTAACTTAGACTGTTAAGTAAATTCTGGGTCAGTTGCCTGGAAGGTGTTCTGTTCTGGAAGGTGTACATTTCCCTTTCAATGTATATAATATACTTGTCTTATCTTAAAATGAATCATGGTTGTCTAAATGAACACAATGAGATTGAACTTTTAAAAGATTTTTGTGTTACGGGAAATGAAAGAGCGAAAGAGCAAAAGAACATAAATGCAGATGCAAGTTAGTATATCAGTATGTCATGTGATTCCTCAAAATAAGAAGAAACCGAAGATACTGAAACTGTAAAATGTTACCCAAGCAATATATCAGCTGATAACTGACCAGCTGTAGAATGCAAAACTAAACAGAACAACTAAATATTCTACTCCGCATATTCTGTGTCCAGTTTGCTTCTGTGTTGCCCTCACCTCTTCTTCCACCTCCTCTGGATCAGGACCTTCACTGTCACTGCTGGAGCTTCCACTGGCATCGGTACTGCCTCCTGCTCCCTGAAGAGCTTTCAAAGCCTCTGCATTGATAATGCCCAGGAACTCATTCTCTCCAACAACACCTTGATCTTCCTCTTCCTGCTCCTGCCCTTCCTCTCCAGCTTCAGAGCTGCTGTCGCACGCACCGTCGAGCTGCACTATGTTGGCCAACTCATTGAAATTGTAGTCCCTCAGGAGTTCCATCTCAAGCTAGAGAGAAATCAACAAAGCCTGATTATTGGCACCTATATATTACAAATCTGTGAAATGAGGTAAAAAAAAAAAAAAAAAAAAAAATTGCACTAATACTCCTCTTCTGGCCCCCCCAAAAAACATGTTACATGTTGTCCATGCGGAGTAATGCGGAGTAATTTTCCAATTACTGGAAATGCTCTTTTCTACTTTGGTAATGATTTTCCACACATTCATGGAGAACTTACACATCTCCTGTGCTGTCACCAGTTTGAGTTACAATTCACTATGTCCACCAATGTTTTGAAAATATCAGGCGAGTTTTAGGCAAGTTTTTCAGAGGCATAGTAACAGTGGTTAAGCTATATTGAACCAACTGCGTGAGCCAGTTTGCTACAGCGTCACCCTGAGGCAGCCCAGTGTTGGAGCTCTAGTTAATTAAGAATACCGAAGACAGAATCTCACCAACTTGGGGGTGAAGCAGTTCAACAATGATCTCTCCCCCAATATGTACATGAGCATCTATTAATCCTGAAAGGACAGTATAACACCATGATAAGTTTATTTTCAGAGAGCCCCAGAATTCTGATTTAGAGACATTCAGAGGGTCTAAAAGGTAACTGAAGGATAACCCTGTATTTCGCACCTTGGCTACAATCAAAGGTTAAGGCCAAGCTTGTGCTGCCAAAATCACTCTGGTCCAAAGGCCTTTACTTCTACTGTTTGATTATGGTGAGGCAGTTTACAGCTTGGTATGCAAGGGTGTACTTCAGAAGCTTGGTGTTCTTTATTACGATGCCGTCCGTTTTGTTACAAATGCCCCTTTTACTCTCATTACTCTGGTCAACTAGCTCACCTCATACACTTGTCACAACGTACACTGGTTTACACTAATTTAAAACACTCTACATGGACAGACACCATCCTACATTCAAAGCCTGATTCACCAATGTCTGCTAAGCACCCGATCCTCCCATCTAAACAAGCACCTCTTTTGGCTCTTCATAAATTCAGTCTGAATCTGCAAACAACTGAAACATATTACAACACTTAATGTTGCCAACAATCACTGACACTTCTAAAGTGTGTTTCCGTCTTCCTCAAATAGCTTCTGCTGCTTGCCAGGCTGCCTTTGTAAACAGGAATGTTCTTATATGTAATATGTGACATTCTTAGCCTAAAACCTTCCAGTTTTGAAATAACAGTTTGATGGCATGTCAAAGACGTCTATGAATCAGGTTGCACAGATATGGACAAACATCTCAGTCATATTGTTGTTCCCAGTAAAATCATTCAAGGACAAATAGCCAATGAAAGGAAGAGTACATGGCTGAAGTTCCTGGCAAGTGAACATTATAACAACCGCCGCTGCCAACTCTCGGCAACAATCCACATTCGTCAAAAGAAGTAACATGCATAAAAAAAGCAAAGCAAAGTTTTACATTGGTGTTATTTTCCACCACTGGAGATACTCTTGGTAAGTTTTGAGGCTGAACTAGCAATGCTTCTTCTAGACTGGTAGGTAGGGTAAGTGTACCCATTAAGCCCATGCACCCTTTAAGCCCACTTTCAACTTTGATGTCAATTTACAAAAAAAAAGGAAAACATTTATTTTGCCATCCATTACTTTATCCAATCAAATAGTCTGTTACTTCCATAACATTTTTTATTGCATACAAATCACATTTTCCATTGTTGAGCTAGCCCCGCCCAAATGTATGCAGTCTCGGGACCCCTGACATAAAGACACCTTAAAATTTTGGTGTTTTGGGACCTGTCAGAAATGATCCATTTTCAGCAATTCTCAGCCACCTCTGTGGTAACTACATTAATATTATGTAAAATAAGAGGTAAACGTACCAATTTTGATATATAAATAAATAGTATTTTGCCTAATTATACTATTTCCCTTCAAATGGAAAGATGAGTTTTATGAGCTAGTAAATATAA
>CM067500.1:17845806-17946196 GCA_034552555.1 Semaprochilodus insignis | reverse complement strand
AGGTCCATGTATAATGAGAATTTCATCAAGTCTTAACATATATCACTCCATGTATATGTATTATCCATCAACAGGCTAAAGTGCAACAATACTGTAGGCTACTGGATACGATTTTGACAGGCATTGCTTTGGGACATTGCAGCACATGGTATGCATTGTGTTAACATTGTGGTTATCAAACACATACATGATTTCATGCTTGTATATGGATCAGTCATGCGTGTAAATGTTAACATGAAACAAAAAGACCAAAAGTATGAACGTTTAATGCTTTTGATTAAGGTGTTACGCAGTTTGATTCACTGTGTTGCACAGCTTGATGGTTTCTGTGATTCTGCTTCAATCAGCTTCTTTTCAATCTCCACCTAAGAAGACCAGAAAGAGAGAGAGAGAGAGAGAGAGAGAGTTAAATTATATCATTAAATGCATTACAGCCAGCTCCATGGTTATCATCACCCTTGGCAAGGATGAGGTAGAACAAATGTGCTTAATTAGCCCAATCTCACACTGAAATTCATGTGAAATGAAATGTAGTTATTGCCACCCCTGCATTTAGTACTTCATGCAGTCTGCCTTTGCCAACATAAAGCTATGTGTATTCTCCTATAATGCTCGCTGAGACTGGAGAATAGAGAGCAAGGCATTTAAGACTCCCTCTAAATACAGAATCTCTCCAGATCCTCCAGAGTCCTAGATCCTCACCTTTAAACTCTCTTTGTCATGTCAGCCCACAGGTATTCAGTGAGGCTTAGGGAGCGACCGTGATGGCCATGTTAAAACCTAGATTATATGGTAATTAAACCAATTTGTGTGGATTTGTGTCCTGCTGGATGACCCAGTTTTAGTTTAATGGCAGATTTTAATTCGATCTCTCCTGGTGCGGGTTCCCAGGGCGTTCGGAGGGGACGAACAACAAGAATCCTCCAAAATACTTAAAAGTGGAGATGAGTTTTTTCTTTATAACCATCCTTCTTCTTTTTTTTCAAACACACCTTGAGTGTCTGGTGCCAGAAAACTTTATTTTTATCTCATCTGACGACAGAACATGTTAAACGTTATGTACAGTTATGTAGATAACTCCAGGCGCTTATGTTTGTGGTTACATTTTTAAAAAAGGCTTTCTTTTGACACGTCTTTTGGAATGGAGACCAAAACTATGACCATTACCATCTTTGTCACTGTGCATAGGGGGAAATATACACGGTTGCCATCTTCCAGGCAGGTTCACTACAGCTCTGGTTCATTTAAACCTTTATTTATTTATTTTAAGTGTGGATTGGGGGTATTTTCAGTCGCATATAGATTTTTATCACCACTCCTTGATTTTGCGTGTACTGATGAATTAGTAAGGGAATTTGGTTTATGTCACCTCATGTTTATACCCAGTGGTACCAGGGAGTCTTAGATAACCAGTTCAAAGTTACTGAACGCCATATCGGAGCTTACCTGGCAATGGTAGTAAGCTCTGCTGCTGACATGTTTTTGAGGCTGAATGTCGCTTTCTGTTCCAAGAGATTTCACACGTGTCTGCGAAGCAACTGTATCTGCAACCTCACATTCCATGGTGATAAATGGGAACCAGGCACTGGGAATCTCCTGGTCCGATGCAAGCTCCAGTTTACAGGAGAAAGAGTGTGGATGGTCTACTGCTGTAAGTAAGTGGGGGGGGGGAAAAAGACCAAATAAGAATGTTTATCAAAAAAAACAAAAGCATAAACAAATACACATAACAGGTTGAAAATACCTGTATCTGACCTGGAATTCAATTAAAAAAAAAAAAAAAGAAATATAAGTCCTAATAATTCTAAGAATTAATCTAATTTCTAATAATACAATTTGTCTGCCCTATTTTGGTAATAATTTATTTTATTAATATTTTGAATACTTATAGGAATAAATAGTTTACTTTGCTAAAACATGAAGAGGACAAGGTATATAAGGACATCAAAAGTGACAGGCTGGATGAAGTCGTGAAATAAAATCAAGTTTGAAAACTAAATTTTAAATTTGTAAAAAAAAGATTTTTAGTTGTTTTCATATTCACCTTTGCAGACATTTCTAGTAATCTTGCATTAAATCTGGCAGGAAATTAACAGTAAAATTAAAAGTGTTATTGGAAATTAAAAAAGGAAATTAAAAGTGTTATTGTGCATGTTTACATTAAAATCACAGTATGTAGATAGATACTGTGTCACATGCATATTTTAACATTCAGACTACATAACCATGAAAGGGGTTGATGTGTTAAGCTTGACCATGTCCAGCTACAAACACTATTTAAACAAATTTAAATAAAAAACACAGCAGGGGTCAGTAAAACTACTTTGACCTGTATTTAAACGAAAGTATGACAAAGATGAGACATTTCATCTTTTATCATATCAGTTTCACTGTTTTTGTAAATATATGCTCATTCTGAAATTGATGCCTGCATAAAGGTTGGAACAGGGTCTGTTTAAATTTAGGAATGTCACTAAATGTCCAGAAAGCATTTTAAAAGTGGTGATGCAATCATGTATATAGCAGAAGCATCCAGGAAAGGTCTAGTCCATTATGAGCAAACAGTGGTCAAGGCTACCAAAAATGCATCAGCAAATGGTTCTTCTGTTTAAGAGCAACATTTCTCAAAAAATTGTTCCAAGCAAATCAGGAAACAACTATATGAGTAGATATCAAGCCCAGAAAAACACAAACCTTCAAACAGACAGCACTGCAATAAAAACCAGCATGCTTCTGTTATGGATATCACTGTATGGGTACAGGAATACCTTCACAAACCATTGTCAATAAACACTGTTCGTCGCTGTGTCTGCAAAACCAAGTTAAGACTGTACTGTGTGCGGCAGAAGTCACATGTCAGAAATGTGGGCAACTTCTCTGACCTCAAGCTCATGTGAAGTGGAATGATACACAGTGGAGACATGTACTTGTGGTCTGAAGAGTCAACCTTTCAGATTGTTTATGGAAATAATAGATGTTGTATTCTTTAGCTCAAAGAAGTAAAGGATCATCCATTTTGTTAAGAGCTTAAAGTTCAGAGTCTGTCAAGGTATGGGGGGAAATTAGTGGGTAAAACCTATTAATGTTAACCATTAATGTGTACTCAGGCAGCAGCATGTATGTATGTATAAGAGTGGAAACAAAAGGTTTTGTTTATTTACCGTATTAAACCTGATTTCTTTGTGTCTTGTTTGTGTTTCGTCAAGTGACCCATGTCTCTAGTTGAGTCAGTCAGCGGATGACTCAACAAAAGTGCGACTCAAGTTTTTGCTTAAAAACATATTAGTCTTCAATTTCACCTGATACAGAGATATACGTGTTTTGTTTTTTTTAATGTACTTAATCGTTTAGACCTGATATCAAGTAAATATTTTGCGTTGGCTTGATGCATATCATTCTAACACATCATCCGTTTAACTAGTAGAAGTTAACAACTACCATTTACCATGATATTATTTTGAAATAATGCAGATTGAGGAAGATTACATGCAACCTGATAATGCATTAATAATCTGACTAATAGCTCAGCAGGAATAGATTACGTCCATGTATGCTGAATAGACTAGTCTGACTGACGCCATTTCGAATTTAATTTCTATCCATTTGATCGAGGTGGACAATTAAATAGCCATGTAAATGCTTGCGTCTGATTACATTCACTATCAGAAAGTTTCAGTACATTCTGCACATGTACAATTGTGTGTAATACATGCACATCATTTTGGATCAGATTAAGATTGCTGAGGGGAGTGTGCATATAAACATCTCAGTCTTAATCTCTATTGGAATGAATTGATCAAATCTTGACATGTACATATAGCTACTGGCATTCACTGTTTGTTTCATTCACAAATGAGCCGAAATCATCTTTTGTGTTGTACAGTGTACGCTGCAGGTCTACTGTCTGTAATGATAATTGATAACAGCATCCCCAGTGTTATTTATATACTATCCGCTAAACAAAGTCTGAAGTTTGTTTTAGCAACATCAGTTTAAATAAGCACCACAAGTCAACCACAACCAGAATCTGAAATAGTTTACCCCTAGTAAGTACTGAGCTCACTGGTTCATAGTGGTTTGCTAACTGTGTCCATTATTACTTTACAGTACAACATTCTGAAACAACTGGGGTTTTGGCATGAGCATTTTCTACATGTTAAATATCAGCCTACACCTAATGCTAGAGTTCTGGGGAAAAACACTATTTTTAATTTGCTGTATCACAGCAAGTGAAATAATCCATCTGCATTTGATTTGCACCATTTGATCTACATACTGGAAGCTGACATCCCTCACAAAGTTCAGAGAAAAACTGAATGTTCCCTTACCCATGTTCTTAGCAGGAAGCTTCTCAATCCTCCAAACAATGGCGCCATACACATTCTCATACTTGACCGTACCAACAGTCACCTGCATGACAGGATGAGAGTCTGTGACATTTACTGACCCTAAACAGGCATTCCGGTTCATGCGGGCCTTTAGAGATTTCTGCCATGGCAGCGACATGCTACGAGGCATTTTGAGCCAGTCACCTGGCAATGGCACCTGGATAAGCACGTTTTCACAGACTGGGATTGTCTCTGAAGACGCACCAGGGAAAGGGAAGGATGAGTGCATATTGAGGAACGCTTGTAGCTCAATATAGGCACCCTGCACGGTGACCATAGCCTTTAGCGAGAACGGCAGGTCACCACAACTGAGGGACACAGTCTTGTAGCGCATCAATTCCACCTTACAGGCATCAGGAGGTGAGAATTTAATCAACCTAGTGTTTTCAAATTCCGCCGTACGCACACACTTATGGAAATGGTAGTCAGCAATCTCCATCCACACCTCGTCATCCTCTTCAGAGCCATATCCAGAGTCTCGTCTCAGTAGTGCAAGGTCATTCAATGCAAGAAAACATTCCCCTGCACCATTTAAGAAGCCCAAACAGTGAATCCGTGTGATGGCCGAACAGTCCAGTGTAGCTCCATCCTTATCTAGTTCCATCCAGATGTGGTCTGCAATCTGCAGTGACAGTTCCTGTTCCTCGTAATGTTTTTGTTGCCTGTGGGGACCTGGTAGTCTCATCAGCTCTTCCTCAAGGGACACTAGCAAGTCCTCCATGTCTCCATATTCTGTCGTGCCAAACTTAAGCAGCTGCTCGACTTCAGCTTCATGAGTAACTTCAGGCTTGGGGTGATAGCGTTTTCGTTCCACATACGACACATGTTCAATCTTCAACGTTGCGATCTTGCGTTGCTCACCATAGCTCTCCAGTTTGGGGCCTGAGAGAGAACAGCTGGAATGAAGCTGGAACTCTTTGAACGGCTTCTCCAAACCCTTCTCGTAATACATTTGGAGCACGGCTCCTGGGAGCAACTGCAAGTAGATGGGACCCCACTGACGCGACGACATACGGTTCTTTTTCTCAGGAATCCTCAACATTAAGGGCCAACCATCCCTCCTTTGACTGAGAAACAGTCCATGTTGAACAAAGGAAGAAAGACCACTTCCTATGTCAGCATCCTTCAATACCCTTACATCCGAATCTGTCTTCTCCCTATTTCCTTCCTCTTGGTCCTCCTTGGCCCTTAGTCGCTCTAACTTGTGGCATATATAGGAATAGGAGTTTTGAAGATGGTCCCGGGGTGGCTCATAACCATCTTTGCTTCGGATAAAGAAGCGAGGCAAACTTGTGCTGGGCTCGGAGTCAGAAGAGGAGCTTCCAGAGTCTCTCTTACGCTCGTTGTCTGTCCAGAAAGGGTTGAAGTGACCCGGATCATCTTGGAAGGCTGGGAAGGAACTGGAGGCCTCAGTCCAATTGGATATGCTTCTCTCGGGAGAAGAGATGCTCGTTGATGTGCTGGAGAAACTACTGAAGAAGTCAGGTTGTCCTCGAGAGCTGCAGTTAAAGGGTGATGGACCACTTGGAGTCTCCCTTACAGGAGTACACATTGGAGTGTTGCTGGGCACACGTGAGCTCCCATTGAGGCTAAAGTGCATTTGAGGAGATTCCAGAGGGCTGGATAAGCTTCTTGATGGATTCGCCAAGGGAGGCAGCACCAGTTTTAAGCCATTCGGGCGAGGAATTGACCCTGAACTTGAAGACGAAGAGTGAAGGTTTTTCTGCGGTGAGGCTAGGGGTGTACCTTCTTCTTCAAATGTCACCCAATTAGTCGGATGGTTCGTGGAGCACATTGTAATGGACAACTTGTGTGAACTCGATCAGCTTTCTCAGAGTTCTTCTTCTTGTCTGCTTTAAACGAACCCACCTCTGGAGTCATCTATAGAAGAAAAAAAAGAGCAGAAACACCCATAAAATGCTTTACATTGTAATAGCTGTCAAAGAAAAGCGATCGACACAAAGGAACACCAACACACTAAAGAAGGAGGAACTCTTTAAATACAGAACAACTGTGACTAAACAGATCGACTGTTTTAAAATATACTGTTGCTTCTTGCAATGCAATTCCTCTCAGAGAAATGTGGCTTTCATCATGTGATGATACATATTCATGCATCCCTTGCAAGAATCCCTTTTTTCTAATGGACAATGTGTTGCAGCTGAGATTTTCCAACATAATATTAACTCTTAAAATAAAACATGCTCCCAACACTACATCCATTGTTGCAGCTGACAGCTTGCACTGTACTTGCGCGTTCCACTTAAAGGAGGATGTGAGGGATGGATAGGGTACATTGTCTAAAGGTATTACCAAATCACAGATGGGTCTGGATGAGACCTTCTGCCAAGTGCACAGCTGGATATAGTCATACAGCCAGTCTCCATTAGCGTATTTCTCACATGACTGCAGTTTTAATTATTCAATGGCACGGTACAAGCATTTGGCTTCCTAGCCTCCTCTACTGGCTGCAGTTTTCTCTAAATACATCCAAGTGGAAACATCTGGGCTACAAATCTCTACCTTGAGCAAGTCATTGTAACAGCTGAGAGAGGATAGGAGGAAATTTGTCACACTGTGGCTGATTCTGTGTTCTATTATACGTTTTTACTTCCTCATATGACTTGGAGATTTAAAAATAACTTTCTGAATCATATGGCCATTGTGTTGTAACGCCATGGGTCCGGCATGCTGAACAAGTCTATATGCTATACCTTTTGATATGGTAACCTTTCGTCCAAGAAACTCGGTTTACATCACATATTTATAATATATATATATTTTTTTTTTTTTTTTTTTGCATGAATCATGATTCTGTCTCATTATTAGATATAAGCAGAGATAGCCTGGATGCATTGATTCCAAAACCTTTACAGTAACACTTTTAAAAATTAAAACTGAAGAAGCATTCATGAGTAAATGAAGCAAACTTAAACGCAGATGCCGTGCACAGCTTCAAATAAAGCTCCAAGTAAAGCCTGAATTAAGCACTTTAAAGTCAGAGGCATTGGGTCAGATTTTCAGGCAGGCATTTTATGGACGTTATATGCAGTCGAGTCACATGATTATGACCACCAGCTAATATCCAGAGTAACCGCCATGTGCAGCACGGACAGCGGCTAGACGGACTGGGAGTGACTCAGTAAGGCCCTGATAGGTTGTCACAGGTATCTGGAGCCATGCTGACTGCAGTGCATCCCACAGCTGCTCAATTGGGTTTAAGTCTGGGGAATTAGGGGGTCCTTGATCACCCCGACTGAAGATGCAAGAAGCCTTGGTGTGATTCTGGATGGCCAGTTGTCGTTCTCAGCTAATATTGCGAACCTGACTCGGTCATGCAGATTCCTCCTCTACAACATCCGGAGGATACGACCCTTCCTCTCTCAGGAGGCCACCCAGCTGCTTGTCCAGTCTCTTGTCGGTCATTTCAAGGCTAGACTACTGCAACTCGCTCCTGGCTGGTCTTCCTCTACGGGCCATCAAGCCCTTGCAACTGGTCCAGAATGCAGCAGCTCGACTCATCTTCAATCTTCCTAAGTTTACCCATGTGACACCACTGCTGCGCTCCCTTCCCTGGCTTCCTGTTGCTGTCCGCATTAGATTTAAAACTCTGATGCTCGCCTACAAAGCCAAGAACGGACCAACCCCTCCCTACCTTATGGCAATGGTTAAGAGTCGATCTGTACCTCGAGCCCTTCAAGCTTCGAGTACTGCTCGACTCGATCCGCCATCCCTGAAAACGCATGGAAGACAAGCGTCCAGACTGTTCTCTGTCCTGGCTCCCAGATGGTGGAATGAACTCCCACTGGCTGTCCGAACAGCTGAGTCTCTCGCAGTCTTCAAGCGCAGGCTGAAGACCCATCTCTTGGTAAAGCACTTAAATGAGTGAGCACTAGTAGATGTGTATGTTGAAATACTTTGTTTTGCACTTATACTCCCCATAACCTGTCTTCTCTCTAGGTATGAGCACTGGGTTGGGTTGCCAGGTAGTGCACTTATGCTATATATGTCTGTGTATTATTCTCTCTAGGTAGCAGCACTGGCCCTTGTTCGGGCAGTGTCTGAGCTCAGAGTGAGTTTTAGACTCCTAACCTACTTATACTAGCTGGGAAACATTATCTGACGGAACACTAACACGGTTGTACGTCGTTCTGGATAAGAGCGTCTGCTAAATGCCGTGAATGTAAATTTAAATGTACTTAGAAGTCCTGGTCAAGCTCTTCCAACCAATGTGGGACATTACTAGCCATGTGACATGTGGCACTGTCTTGCTGGAAGATCCCACCCGCCCAAGGGAAGACAATCAGCATGTATGGGTGTACGTGACCTGCAAGAATGAATTTATACCCAAATCAGTTGAGAGTGCCTTCCACCTGGATGATAAGGCCCAGAAAATGCCATGACTTCCTTCATGAGCTACACGCTGCTGCCGCCAAAAGTAGGAAGTGGTGATAATAATGTGACTCGACTGTGTATGTTTTAATGTATTCACATCACAAGCACAGGCTCAAAAAGAGGGTCAGGCTCGATGTTTAGGTCTCAATTTCTGGTTCAGCGTTATACCGGTGAAGATGTAGATCATTCACTAACATTCTCAGAACACACGTGCTTCAACAACAATTAACTGAGTTCTCATTAATGCTCTTTTTAAACAAGCTCACAATCGTAAGACTTGTCCGCTCTGGGATGGAGTCTGAAGCACAACCGACATTACAAAATGTTCTTCCAAACTATTCTTGGTGCCCTGTTAAGTTTGAGAATTACATGAATAATGCGGACAACGTGGATGTTTCTGGCTCAGGTATTAATAGGCTCAATCCCAGAATCTAGCTTGCAGGAAATATTGGTTCCAAGTTCAATTATTATCTTAAGTAAAAAGTAATTGTAGTTAACACTTTCCATAACAGCCACAACATGCAATATCGGCATGCTTTGAAGGAGATCTCTGTACTGAACCATGCAAGTTTTTTCTTCAATAACTTTAATGGAGTGTAAATGTGTATTTATAAAACAGAAGGCGAACTGATTTTTTAAATTGTGTTTAAATGCTATTTATGTATTTTACGTAGCCATGTATTTTATATGTATCTTTGAAAACAAGCTTGGCTTGCATTTGAAAGACACCCCCCTCCCCTTTCACCACTCGTTGCTCGCTAGTAGCTCAATCCAGATTCACAACCTTCAACATTTATCTGATTATGTTAAATAATATTCAGGTTGATTTCCGTGCTTTTAGCGAATGGACAGAAAGAAATGTCCTATTTCCTGAGTGTGCACATCCCACACATCCAGAAGTGACCAGTACTGATCGGCATGTGCTCGTGGGACTAGGAGTTTTGAGGGCCTATCGTCCATCCAGACTGATGTTATTACTGCCGAGTAAGAGACAGCATGCTGGATTCAGTAAGGCTTGAGGGGAAATGCAGAATCATTTTTTTTTTTTTTAGAGAAACTAAGCAAACTATAAACGTACGGCAGACCCAGGCAGCATCAGCAGGCCACTGTGGCACAGATCCAGTTCCAGTAGCACTCAGTGAGTGGGCAGAGAAATGAGAGGTTACAGAATTTTTGTAGGCTACTAGAGACATTCTTTGCATTCCTCTGGGACTTTCACCCTGGACACAGGAAATACCAGCCCAAAATCTTCCTGCAAATTCATACATTAAACGCTCACTAATTGCCATTCTGAAGAGCTCACGCATTGCAGTGTTTTCACACCTCATTGTCATATGGCAGTACCAAATACTGCTTCATTTGCTTCCTTTCTTTTCCACTAATTAGGCCAGTTGTAAGATTTATAGACATTTTTCACAACTGCAAGGAGAACGTAAAACATTCACACACCGTCACGGGGTTGAAAGACTTTGTAGACATGTGTCAGTATATTGATCAGTTTTACCCACTGTAGTCCATTAATAAACGTCAGTTCCGAGGCATCACTAATATGCCTCTAGGGAATGTATATACCTAATTCCAAACACGTTGAGACGGTAGGTCAAATTTAAACAATAACATAAAGCAGTGATTTATAAATCTTGCCAAAACTTGCCTTTGAACAAAAACAGTACAAAGACAATATATGCCAAGTTTTGTCTTCATTGGTTTTATGAATAGGCCTATATGATATAGTATAATTTAAATATAGTGTACACTGATGAAGTGAAATGTACACAGTGAAAATGTCTATTGTTCTCTGGGCAAAGAAGAAAATGACCATACAGATTGTTACTAGCATAAAGTTCCAAAGCCAGGGTCACGGTATGGGGAGTTATTATTGAATAGGGAGTTCTTATTGGGTGAGATTATTAACGCTGAACACATGTCGGAGCAACAATGGTAAAGCAGCATGGCTGCGTCGAGATCAGGTGCTAGATTGACCTGCCTGCTGTCCAGAGCTGTCTCCTATTACAAATGTGTGTCTTGATTAGCTCTACAATTTACAGAGAAATGTCAAAGTGACGTTTAGAGGCTGCGTTCGCTTGTTTTCACACAGCAAATCGACATAAAAGTGCAATTTGACAAGGAGGATTCAAACTTTTGCCTGTGACTGTAAATGTGTTTGTTTTAGGTTTACAGTGATGTATCTCAGAAAGAGGTGAAAGATTATTCTCCTTTTAAAGAAAATCAAGCGTGTTTAAATGCTGTATTTAAAAGACTGACAATAAAAGGACAAGTCTGGCACAGTATTGATAATATCAGTAATACCGTTTAAACTGCCAACCAAGAACAGTAAGGCATGTGAATTAGCATTTCTCCTGTATATTTTTATGTATAGTAAAGGAATACATTTATTCAGTATTTGGCAATCGCTACTTCTTCTGTCCTCTGTATTCCGCCCAACTCGGCACATTTTACTTGGCTGTAATTACATTAGCTTTTTTTTGCACAGTCACAGTAAAAATGTCTGAAGCTCACATGACACTAGTCAGTGTCCTGTGATCAGAAACTCTTACGCACTGCATGCACATTGAATCACACAGGGTTATGGAAATGCACACTAAATCACACACGGAACTGCTCGGTATCGATGTTCCATCAACTGTCCATCCCATGCTCCAAACAGGACCTCATCTTCAGCATCCTGAACACAATTTAACTGATTAAGAAGCAGCACAAACCCTAACAAACTTTAAATGACTACAAAGTTTAGGCTAAGTAGCCAATAAACAATCCAAAACATTTTGGAAAACTGAATGATTCATAAATCTCCAGAAAAAGCTTTGCCAATAATAACACAGCCCTGCGTCTTGGTCTTTTAGCCCATAGGGAACAATACGTTTCACTTTCTAATTCCACCCCTCATAACTCTGCAGCACAACACTGAATCCCCTCGATCACATGGTTAGCCATGTAGCAGCAAAGCTGGTTAAAATCGACTGTAAATCAAAACTGACCTTCCTGGTCATATTAAGTGCATTTCTTCATATCATACCCTTTAAAACAGTGACTTTCGTGCAACTTTCATTCTCAACCTGCTCAAGTGACCCAAATTCAAAACGTTATTTCTCAGTACTGGGAAGCACATTTTTCTAATTCTTTAGACTTTCAATAGTTATCAATTAACCATTAACCAATAAGACTAAAATCATGGACATGACTAGGGGTTGCTTGATGCCCTACTGATACTAATACCGCAATCTTAAAACCCCAGTCCGATACAGTTCTTTCCCACCTTTTAAACAATCAACCTTAATGGAAGCATTTTGCTTAACCAGCCATCTAAATAACATCACACTCAAACTGGGAAACAAATATTCTGTGTAGCCAACATGACTCATCGTCTCAAAGCAACACTAATGTTAACTCTTGTTTTGCTTCAATTTATATCACTTCTTTCGTGTTCTGATGAACATGGATTCTTGCCCATCATAATAACATTATTATAATGGCCGCTTGCCAAGAGCTGCAGCCAGCATTGGATTTCCTCTTCCTTTCTTTGGCAACCTGTCCTTAAACGATCTAACCAACAGCAGAACCTTCAATATGATTGTCAAGAGTTTAGAATATGCACTCATATTGGAATGATTCAACTCAGCGCTACAGTGGTTCACTACTGCCTCTTGAGCTACAAAGTGGCAGCAAGAGATAGGAAGGGACGGGGCTAGCTGGTTAGCATGCTATCTTCGGTAGATATCTCTGCAGCATACTACATAGATGTCTTTGCCATATCGTCACAATGGTTTCACACACATGACCGGTCAGCAACATTCAACCATTCAAAATTAAATTAAATATGCAAGTACCGGTCACTTCCTTTAACTTGAATGATAAACCCAACTAATCAAATAGGAACTGTTGTTTGCATACATTTAAGTTAGTTTTAACCAAAAGCACTGGCTAAACAATCGTTTATCTCTCAGTTACCAGTTAATTGGGTCCTCTTTCACATTTCTAGTCACTCTTGAATATTGCTTTATTGTAATCTTTGTACCCATAAGGTGCAGATGCCTTTAGTCTGTCAACAAGAGCACCGTGACTGAAAAATCCATACATTGCATACTGTATTTTTATTGGCCTTAACTGTTAGTACTGTATATTGCTTCTTTCATTCTTTGCTTTTCCATTTATTAGTTTAGACCTCTTTAGTCAAACGGCAGAACTAAAGGATGCTGACTTTTTATGGTAATATCTCAATATCTCTTTTCATGATCTACCACCACCATGACAAAACATTAACCCCAGTGTAGCAGTAATGTTGTGCTACCCAGTAAGATGAAATGAATAGTGGCAGTAACTGTGCTAGAAAATGGATTAAGGCTTCAAGTTACTTAAAGTTATTATGATGCTGGAGCACCTGACTAGCACCAAGTGGGTATTATGCAACACAGTAACAAAATGTGAGAATCACTTAAGTGTACCCTTTAAACCAGGCCAAAAACTGCAACAAACAATAAGCCTCTCTCTTCTTCAGGCTACGATTCAAAGTCCAGGCCTTCAAAATAAAGCTTCAAAGTTAACAGAGGGTGGATCTGACTATGGATAATTGCATGGTACAAAATTAAACGTCATGGCACGTCTCTGAAGTCGTGCATGAAAACTGTAACTGTGATCTGTGCATTCAGATAGAGCCTGAGTAATCACCAGAGGTTCATACGCATCCTCTGGGATGAGCTCCAAAACAGATCGCTATGAGTTCGTTTGACTAGGGTGGACAAAAATCAATCTCTGTACTAAACAAGGGCATAGAGAGGCACCACATGCATTAAAGCACAGCTGCACAAAGTTGAAGCACATGAAGACATTTGATTTGAACTTACCCAATTACAGAACAAACAGAATGTTATAGTGCTTATAGTGTATTAAATGATTTTTTTATTTCCTTAATATTTTAGCAAGAAAACATACTGTAAAGTTAGAAAATACATTTTTAAACTCCACCTTCCATACTTGTATAGTGCTTTGTTGCACACATTGCACAACGACCCACCAAGACTAAAAGTCTGGACAAACCCTGCACTGAGAGAACAGCTCATCGGAAAAGTTGTTAGTACATGTTTTCCCCACTTACACCAAACACTGCTGATCAGCCAAAACGTGCGGTGTACCGAGTTTCCTTCATTAGTTTTGCAGGGGAGCATCAAAGGGTAGTATAATAGAGGTTTATGTAATCCAAAATATGATGAATGATGTTGATTTCCATTACTTTAAATACCGTTAGCCTCAAATCACCAGTGTAAAACCAAACATGCAAACTTCAGATACCAAATCTGTCTTGGCTGACTGATTACATCTGTGGTAATAGGAAGTCTCTGTCCATTTAATATACTGGTTGAACCATCCCTTTGCAGCATCCAAACCATACCTCCTGTGATATAGAATAAAACTGGAATAAAAAGAAAAAGTTTGTCATGGTTCTCAGCGATGCTAGTACAGCAAAAAAAATGAATCAGATGTGCTGATAAAGCGCATATTGTGTTCATCCATTTGGTAGGGTTAAAAAATTTATTTTTGATTTTTCTGAAAAAAAAAAAAAAAATCATCATCGTTGCCAATCAGCTCTTTATATATAGCCTAAACATTTAGTTTTTTCAGGGGTTCTTTAGCCAAGAAATGAATGAACATAATAATAAATGAACATTTAAAGAATCTCTTGCATGATGAACAGGTTCTTCAGATTGATGAAGAATGTGCTGTAGATGGTTCTATATGGAACCATATTGAAAAGACTTTTGATCCTATACAGGATCAAAAAGAAGTCTGGGATTGTTACAATGTCAAGTTTATAACAACGGAACAACCATATAGAACCATCTACAGCACATTCTCCATCAATCTGAAGAACCCTTTCACGATCCAAAGAAACCTTTAATCATGCAAAGCTTTCATGACATGTTCATGATTCTATACAGACCAGTTTCTTCACTAAAGAATCCTTTAAAAACCCTCTTTTTTAGGGTTTACAAGGAGAACTTGTGAGTTGAACCACCCAAGGCAACCAAATCTCCATGTGTTATGACATCACAACCACAACTTGCTGGCTGAGTGGTGCATTACATTCAGGGGTCAAGCCTCAAGCCCACCCCCCACGCCCCAAAAAAGGGGACTGAACCTTAAATAACATAAAGGAACAAACTTGAAATCACACTTACAACACCAGTCAGAAACTCGCAATTATATATTTGCTCCAAATCGTTAAGCCCTATAGGGTTTCCGCAGTTTCACAGGTTTGCCTGTTTCAGTTGATGCTCCAGGGGGGATTCAGAACATCTGGCAACCCATCCTAAGCTAGGACACGAAGCTGTTCTGCATCAGTTATCACAGCGCGCTAAACCAAACGTAAATGACCGTTTTGCTTTCGCTTGTTCTGGAAGTTTTCCCGTGAAAACCACTACATGTACTACGTCCAGCTGTCCCCTTCCCCGAAAAACACATCCTGCCCAAATCCCAGACTCTGACGATGCGCTAAAACCGCTAATCTGGCATCGCAGTAACGTTAGGTTAAATAGCCATAGTGCTAACTTACTCCTGTACACCAGTCCGGACGGGCAACTTCAGTGCATTCGTTCAGACTAAAGCAGCTCTACTCCTCCACTGTTCGCGTTACGCAGGATTACTTAAGTGGAAAAGTAGGCGCTGTGAAAGAGGCTGTCCCAACACGTAGTTTGAGAACTTTTAAAAGGGCCACTAAACCCGAGTGATGCCTTAGTCTGCTGTAAACAAACCCCCGACAGCAGAAGTTGGTACTCACACAGATCCTCAACCCCGATACGTGTCCAACATCAAGTCATGATTTGGGATGATCCGCTAGAGGTCCGACCCTGACCGGACTGTTTCAAAATGGCAGAGATAAGTGGAGCAGCTGGTTTCCCTTCCCTTCCCCTTCCCTTCCCTTCCCCTCCCTCTCTGTCTCTCTCTCTCTCTCTCTCTCCTCCTCCACAACAACAAGGCCTCCACAAAAACAAGGGACTGCGACCCAAAGGTTGAACAAGGCTGCCTAAGTAGTCTGCGAGGCACTGAGCTGTTTCTGGATGGAAAATCTTACAAAATGGCCCAAAATTCCTGAAAGAAGTGCAAAACTGTGAGAGCCCTGACACTGCAAACAGAGGTGATGTCATACACCGTACTCCAGCCTGCCATTGCCTGGCCTGGCTAGTTACATACACCCAGAACATTCCCTCATTTGAAAGCTCCTGGCAAAATAATACATATTATTCACGGTCCACACTATGGAAAACTGAACTGGCATTGCTTTTAGTAGGAGCTGGAAACAGTACTTACAGGGCAAGATTATTAAAATATCTACACATAATTAAATAGTTAAGATGCCAGCCAAGTCATTCAGAGGTAATGGGAATCAGACGTCTCCGTTCCGTGAGGTAATCATTAGCCTGAGACATCCCTTACATAAAAGCCATGTGAATTTCACATGTGAATAAAGGCATGTGGTTGTTGCACAAGGCAAATCTATCTGACTTTTCTTTAAGGGTTTGTTTGAAGTCTGGAGATCTTCTAACATCATTTTTAAACCCATTCATGGCAGAGAGGAACAAGCAGGTCGTTAATAGACAAAATAGTCCTTAAAGAAAACATTTTTATCCCATTATATTCCCTATTTTTCTGTCATCAACACTACATACAGTCATTGCCATAAACAATAGTTCCACAAATACTTGCACCCAGAAGGAAACAAACAAAAAGAGTGAAACTTGGTGGGTAGGTTTGGTGGGTACAGACATGCGAATGATGACACAAGCAAGGACAGGCCTTATCGCCGTACCTATCTGACCCAACAGTTACGATTGCAGACATTCATCAAGCAGTGATGCCCTCCATGAGACGTCCTGTTAGTGCCAGCACCACTGGCAGATGGCTGCACAACGCAGAACTACATGCACACACACCGTTACAACAACTGCCCTTAACACCTCATCAATGTTGCCAAAGACTGCAATGGTGTTGTGCCAGATTGTCATGGAGTGACTCAGAATGGCAGCGGGTCGTCTTAAGTGACGAGTCCTGCTTTTGTCTGGCACCGTGGTCAGCGCCAAGATGAATGGTTTGTTCTCACGTGTCACACGTCCAGAAGGACTGGTGTCACTCCACAATCTGCAGGAACTGTGTGGGAATATTCAAGCTGCATGGGATGGGTTACCACAGGACACCTTTAGGAACCTCTACAACTCCATGCCCAGATGTCTGGCATGTTGAGTTAGCAAACATGGTGGCCCGATGCCATACTGAGAGACACTACTTCTGTATGTGTAGCTCAATAAATATTGCCCATATCAGTCTAAATTTATCATCATTTATTGCTCCTGGTAACCTTTATCTTCCTTCCCAATAGCACTGCAATCCCACACTTCCTTCTGGGTGCAGCTATTCTTTCGATGATGAGTGTATATAGCTGCACTGTTGGTTTTGTATATTATATAAAATGGCTGCGTTTGTGTTGTAGACATTGTGACTTCCTCTCACCACCACTGTAAAGGAAAAAATATGCAGGAATGTGGAAAAGTATTAATGTGCCATTTACTCCCCAGTCTGTATGTTACATATATAGAAACACTTAAGTAGCAAAGATAGTTTTGAATTTATTGTTGTTCTGATCTCATGACATATGACATGTCTCATGTACTCTGACATGTGTCTATATTACTTGATATTCAGAATTATGAGGCCACTTAATAGTTGAAATACTAATATTGCTTCATACATACTACAAGCAAGCCAACTCTCCTATGTGTTAAAATGATGTTGTAGAAAAGTAAGTCTACTATTAAACTTAAATACTGTTATAGAACAACACCACCTACTCAAATTGTAGGCTACCACTGCCAAAACAACTTAACTACCACGTTTGAGAAAGCTTACTGGTTTGCGTGTGGTACTTTGGTGAGGTCACTAGTCTTCTGATGTCGGTTCAATGCCTAGCATGCATACAGTAATAATGGTATTTTGGCTCCTATAATAACTCAAATATTACAGAGGATCCAGTGATATGGGAGGAGAAAATATGTGTACGGCAAAACATATTGGCTTTGAAACGTTGTTTACTGCAAAACAACAACATGATTTCAGAGGTCTATTCACCCTACAGCAGTGTATCTCAAGCTATTCATGTTGAAGTTACAAGGAGTGTTTCAGTCCAGACTGGTTTTTGAATTAAGCGCAAAACAGGGCAGCCAATTAGAGGAGAGGTGATTTACATACATCAGTCTTAAAAGGCAAAGTAACAGAAACAGCCTGTATAGGACTATGGGATAAAGGGCAGTTGGAAAATGGTCATGTGAAAATAAATTAAGCCTGCTTTTCTGGTACATAAACCTACACAAGCATCATAAATGCCCCTAAATATAAATACATGTTTTAAAACTTGGATGTTATTTTATAAAAATAGCTTCAATCAAAGTTACAATCTTGCCGTCAGTGCTAGTGCAGAACATTAGTCAGCATTGTGCGTTTTCCTGTTTATTATCTTGAGATTTGTCTGTTTATGTAAATTGTTTTCTCGTGTTTATCATTTGTTTTCTTTTAAACATTTTATCTCCACTTTTAAAGAAAATAAGCTATTACGTCTACAAAGTCAAAGTTTTGTTCAATTCTCTGGCTGTGCCAGTGATGGCAAATGAGGATCAGCAGGTTCCATGCCAGATCCATTCAAATTGAAAGGTTCAATGCTTCAAATGATTCAGGATCAAGTAGTTTTTCATAGCCATTTGATAAGCCTTCATGTGCTACTTCATGTGCTTCCTTCTTCTCATCATTTCTTGTCTTTTTCGTAATCTGGACGCCCACTCTGGGGTCCTGGGGGCTCCAGCATTAGCTAGGTAACGATGTAGAATACTTAAAGTCAACCTGAAATCAAAGTGGGCTTTTTTACTTTGTTGGTTTATGCCCCTGGTCATATTAATTCTATCATTTAGGACAGAAAATTATTGTTTTCCAGTCCTCTATCTTCCATCCAAATGTCATTTTTCATTACATCACCACGTACAGCAGACAGGCAAAATAACATTAGTTACTAATATGATGTTTCACGTTGCCCTCCTACCACTTTATCTGTCACTGAAGGAAAATGTTTAGGTCTCTCGGAGACCTTCCCTGATTCTGTGCTTCACTCAGAAAGAACTCACGGTATGGAAGGACAACGTGTAATGATTTTCTACAAATCTTGTCTTTATGTGACTGTACTTTGCTATGATACCCTAGTATTATTGTATTTGAACACATTTCTAAATGATAAAAGATATTTTTTGCCCTTACAGAAGTTCATATTAATGTAAAATAAATGAGTCCATAAAGCAAACAAGTCTTATGTACCTATATGTATTTTTAGTCCAGTACAACCTGTACTTTGACTCTATATATATTTGGGTAGTACTTTTTTCCCCCCTCTGGCTAAAAAAGGCCTTGAAAAGCACTTAGTCAAAAAACATCGACACACTAGTGAACGGATGCTCAATCTACAACACATACTTGTAGCCATGGCGCCCCCTGAGGACCACACGTAAACCAAACACAGAGACAAACACGCTACTTCCTCAGGTCAAGGGGGTTATGTACACAGTGCTGTTACTGTGGTTTCAAGGGTTTACCAGATTTATATTTCAATTAGAAAGCAAAATTAATGAATGCACGTCTGTTTTGTAATTAAAGATTAAATCTAGATTTGTTTAAAAATTAAATGTGCACAAGAAAGAAGAGGCTCAGAAAGAACCTTCACTTTTCAAGGCTTTTATTCTACAACTCAGTCATTCTAGCTTTTGATTCCTACACTTTCCTACTTATTAGGCATATTTCTAGAGCTGAGAGACCACCAATTAGTTGTCATCTCTACTATTAGTTCATCAATCAAAGGGTGATGTGTAGGTGTGTTTTTAACCACAAGGTGGCAGCAAAGACAAGAAAAAGAAAACACAAAAGGAAACGTTCAAATGAAACGTCTCTACTTCTGTATGTCATGTGGATGTTCACATACGGAAAACCAATCAGAAAATAAGATGCATAAATCCCCATTGTACCTAGCACAGGTTGGTATAATTGTTGCTGGTGTAAACAGTGTTTATGTGCCCATTTTACTTCAATAATTTTGCTAAACATATCTTAAGCGCAACCTCAGCAAATATCAAGGAGGGTTCTTAAAACCCTGGCGATTAACTTATTAGCTTATCAGGTGTGTTGAAGCAGAACAATCACCAAACTGTGCTGTACACCAGGCCTTCTGGACCACCATTGTGCACCACATAAGTACTCAGTGCTGTATCATTTATATACACCCACTCACGATTTAATTATCTATCCATTCATCCACCACTCTCACTGACTAGCTAGAAACTTTGACTGGACTTTCATGCATTAAACTTAACAGATCCAGTTTTGAATCATGATTCACGCTACTTAGCTCTGCACAGCTTAAACATCCATTTAAAAGGCTACTGTTTTATTATTCCAAAACAAAATTGAACAAAATATATAGCTCTGTTTCTTCACAGTGTGATAGATGCCAAGCTTTCGAGGGATCTTTGTCCCATCTAATCTGGTTTTGCCCCGTGTTACATGATTATTGGGTTGCTGTTTTCAATTGTTTTTCAGAAGCCTTTAAAGTGAATATTCCTCTAGATCCTATTTTAGCTATTTTCGGATATTCGGCTGGAACCCTCTACTTGCCTTCCATGCAACAACAGGCCTTGATGGCTGGCATGGTCGCGGCTAAAAAAGTAATACTTTTGACGTGGAAATCTCCAGTCGCTCCCTATTTTAAGAGATGGCTGAATGAGATGCTTTTCATCATACAAATGGACCAGTTACATTGTAGTGAGTTGAAGACACAGAGGCGCTTCTGGGACACCTGGGGATCCTTTCTCAATAACCTAAGAGATGCTTAGACTGATGCTATACCCTTCTGGATATAATAACAGAAAATAGAATGTTACCTGGTGTACATGTCTGACAGCCATTTTTCAATACTCTTGTATTGTCCTTGTTTTATGTTGTACTTTTGGAAAATGTTAAAATATTAAAAGGCTACTGAACTCCACTGTAGATAAACTTCTACCAAATCAAATACATCTAAACACTAAATTACCTAATTAGACTAAACCTAGTCCTGTCAACGTGACTCATGATTACTCAAAGTAAAAATGAAGACCAAAGAGAGATTGTTGGGTGGTGAAAATTTTATTGACTACTGTACATCATTTACTTGTCCTCTGGCTTGTTGAAGCAGTAGGTCAGACAGCACTTCCCGCAGTAGTGTCTGTCGAAGTGGCTGGCCATGAAGACACCAGCACCACACTCATCAGCGGGGCACTCACGACGAAGACGGTGGATCTTGCCGTTTTCGTCAACCTAAAGAAACAAGTAATTTAGTTTGGGCAAATCCAAACGTGGACAATACATCAAAATGCCTGTCGCCGCATCCATCCTACTACTATCTACTGCTTACAAATATATGTTGAGCCATGACCAGAACACTGGCTGGCAAATGCAAGAAGAACCATTCAATTCAATCCATTCAAAGTTATAAAGCTGTTCTCACCTTGTAGTACTTCAGCACAGCGAGCTTGACCTTCTTTCTCTTGTGCTTGTTCTTCTTGGGGGTGGTGTAGGACTTCTTCTTCCTCTTTTTGGCACCACCACGCAGTCTCAGCACCAGATGAAGGGTGGACTCCTGGACAGGAGTTAGTTTAGTCAGTTATACGGCAGAACAATTAATTTCCATTTTTTTAATATTACATAAAGCACGGGTTATCTAGGATTAGAACTTAGAACTAATATTCAAACTGTTAGACAAATCCAGAGAAATAGTTTCATTCCAATAGTTTCAACTCCAACAAGCATCAGTGTTGGGGCACAGGTATCATGGACACATTTAGCATATGTGGTTTCCCGATCCCAATAGAGATTAATAGCTGAACACTGCGCTAGGCTGAGCACAGGAAAATGATAGTAGTTACAGTATATAACTATGAAACCCATGAGACTATATGATACACATGTCCAGTGCTGTGATGGCAACGTTTACAGAAAATAAGACTTCAAACCCTTCCTTTATTTACACGGTTACAGCTAATGAGTAAACTGTATGCAAGTTATTAGAGCTATGTTGACACAGAAATGGATGAACAGGAAATACAGAACAAGAAATTAAGTCACCCAGCCACATGTGGACACTGATGCCCTGACTGACAAACAGGTTTACAAACAACTGAAGCACTGCTTACCTTCTGGATGTTGTAATCAGACAGAGTACGTCCATCTTCAAGCTGCTTGCCAGCAAAGATCAGCCTCTGCTGGTCAGGAGGGATACCTGGATAAAAATACAATCATCACGACCTATAAACGGCTTCAGCACAAAACGGAGCAACCGCTCAGCAAAAGATGCTACAGAATTCACAATCACAGCTACTAGAATTAAGCCTTACCTTCTTTGTCTTGGATTTTGGCCTTGACATTTTCGATAGTATCTGAAGGCTCAACCTGCAGAGAAGAGGAAAAGAACCCACGTTTCAGAACAGTCCACCAGCGTACGCAGACTCGTTATAGACAGAGTCTATATCCCAAACTATGGATGTATAACATAACAGTGCCCTATTCTTAGTAGCACTCGTTAGTTAAATGCAGGACACTGGACGGAGATCGTATTAGCGCGACTAGCTAAAATACAACCATCTCTAATATGAAAAATGACCAAGATGTGTCAGTAAAATTAGCCACTGGACACACTCCACCACGTTTAACCTTACAAACTCTGTGTACAAAGTTCTTATTCGTGGCTTTTCCTGGCAGCGCTGTTTACACGTGCCGCAACAACCAGCCGGCTATTAGCTAGAAACACTCCATGTTACTAATCCTTCGCTTTCTGACAGAAGTATATACAACCAGAACTCAAGCTTTACTGTTTGTCAAAGTATGCGTGTACATGTTTTAAGCCAAAAGTAACCATTTATGAAATCTAAACCTAGCATGCAAGTGATTAGCGTGAGCCAATGGCGCTTCCTCTGCCCACCTCAAGGGTTATAGTCTTCCCCGTCAGGGTTTTGACGAAAATCTGCATTTTGCCGTCGAGTCCACCTGCACATAGAGAAAGAGATACGTTTCGCTCGTATTACAGCTCGATAGACAGAGGTTTTGGGGGTCATTTTCTAGCTTATTTTTTATTACGAATCGGGAGCGCCACTCACCACAAGCCTCTCGCTAATGGCGGATCATGAGAAGAGGGCTTGAGGAGGGCGCGACGGGGTTTTCTCGCAGCGCTCACAGGGACTAGGAGTCCCGCGCAAAGCCTGATTTTAAAAACGGGAAAAAAATCATAAATAAAAATTTGCTGAATTGTGTCACACACACGGTGGCTCTGGAATTTAAATACAGATGTAAAATACACCCGGATGCTTTTATTTATAGAGAGTTTCGAAGTCATTAAACCGAAAGGGACTACATTACCCATAAACCTTTATCCCCATAGCAACCGTACATAGCCTAAAATGTCAGCGTCGTGTTTCGGCTGACTGATAACTTTCAGCTCTTACAGTTACAAGAGAAAGACCGTCGACACTAAAGCAATGGATGTGAACAGTACAGCCGTGCCCCTCTATAGAACTGCCAGTGACAGGAATTTCCAGAAATCACTCCATGAGTTCATAGCGAGTGAGAAGGAGCGCTTAGGCTGCCCGACCGAGGCGCCGGATGAGCGTCGATACACCGTTTACAGCGCTGCTTTTGACAAGGTAGATCATTCATGTATTAAAGGCGGAGGTGGGTAGAGTAGCCCCTAACTCAAACAACCGTATTGATTCTTCCTGAGATATAAACAGAGGCTGTCTCTGAAACGTATAAATGCTGCCCACTGACACCCACCGGCCACTTAGGTCGCTCATTATCCATTTTATTCGCTCCACTTACCATAAGGGAGCACTTTGTAGTTCTACAATTACAGACTGTAGTCCATCTTATTCTGTGTTAGCCCTTTTCACCCTGTTCTTCAACGGTCATGACCCCCATTGGACCTCCACAGAGCAGGTATTATGTGTGTGGTGGATCATTCTCAACACTGCAGTCCAGTGGTGTTGTGTCAGTCTGGGTTGTTGTGAGTGAGTCAGACAGCGGTGCTGCTGGTGTGTTCAACCCTGTGTCCACTCACTATCCACTCTATTAGACACTCCTGCCGTGCTGCTCCACCTCAGTCAGAGACGATAGCTCATCTGCTGCTGCCGAGTTTGTGTGGGTCATCCTCTAGTCCTTCATCAGTGGTCACAGGATGCTGCCCACAGGACGCTGCCCACAGGACTGGTGGCTGGATAGTTTTGGTTGGTGGGCGATTCTTAATCCAGTAGTGACACTGAGGTGTCCAGCAGCACTGCTGTGTCTGATCCACTCACATCAACACAACACACACTAACACTCCACCACCATGTCAGTGTCATTGCAGTGCTGAGAATGATCCACCACCCACATAATACCTACTCAGTGGTGGTCCTGTGGGGGTCTGGACCACTGAAGAACAGGGTAACAAAATACACAGAGAAACAGATGGAATGCAGTCTGTAACTGTAGGGTTCTATCTATCTATCTATCTATCTATCTATCTGTAGAATTACAAAGTGCTCTATGGTAAGTGGAGCTGATAAAATGGACCGTAAGTGTAGATGTAGATGTGCAGTATTATGATGCAGCCAGGCACCTAGTCATGTCTGAATCTAAAGTTTGTATATAAAATACTGCCTGCTGAGGTTTGGAAGTTTTACACATACCATAAAAATCTATATTAGTGCTAAATAGATTAGGAAAAATAGAACAGAAGAAATGAGTACTGACACAGTGGAAAACACTGACCTCTAAGGATACACAGTCAGTCACAAAACAGTGTTGATAGATACTGTAACCCACAAAACATTTTATTAAACACATAAAGGACTAGTAACTTATTTACTAAGTCTGATTAACAGAGATTCATTTTCTCTCAAACATACTTGAGTAAAAATATTATGATTTGGAAATAGTAAAAAACAGATCCACCAAACTCCTATCACTGATTACTATGAGAAATTACCATGTACTAAACTGGCGTTTTCCTTATTTTAGGTAATTGACCATGCTACAGCTTACAAAGCAATTCTTACAGCCATCAAGAAAGAATATGATGAGTTCATTGCTGCTGTGAAAGCAAATGACCGCCAGGCCAAGCTTGACCATGGAAAACTGAAAGCCATGGTAGCACAACCCACCTCCTTGATGTACTGTCAGAGGAGAGCTGCCCAACTGCAAGAGAGGTAAAAACACCACAAACTCAAAACTGAAATCAGAGGCGGGTAGATTTAAGGTTACAGTTGTTACATTAAGGTAATAATGGCTCAAGTAGAAGTGAAATAGCTACTAAGACATAAAAAATTACCAGACCCAAAACCTATCAAATTCTCAATCCAGCATCTAATAGCATAGAAGCTGAAGTTTGTCTGCAAGGACTACATTAGAGCATGTGCCTCATACGCACACTTGAATATTAGTATTAGAATTTAAAAGTCCTGAAACACAAATCTTTTCAAATTTACTGGAGGACATTAAACTGAGTAAAAGTAACTACTTACTGCCCACCTTTGAGAACATCAGGCATCATCGCATTATTCATATTTGTAAACCTCGAACAGCTTGCCCAGCACCACCGTGGTGTTTCTATCTAGTCCAGTATTATTATAGCTTTTTTGTGAGAAGATAGAACTTATTCCCTGTTCTTTCAGAATTGCTGTCATTCAGAGAGACACTGCTGAGATCCAAACAAAGATGAAAAGACTTCAGGAGTACAGAAATAATCAGAGAGATTCAGAACAGCATGATGCCTTAGATGACCGGGCACAGAATCTTGTGGGACAGATACCAGGTACTGTAACCAGCTTTCATTCAGTTTCTCTACTGTAATCAGCTTTTCATTCAGACAGGCTTCGGTTTGGAGTACTTGCGTGTGTGCCCGCAGCCATGATAAAGAAACATCTTCAGTCACAGCTGTAAGAAACCACTTAAAACAGCCTGGGGGTCTCAGCCTAAATGACTGGTTAGTGGCTACATAACAGCTATGCTCATTTAAGAGAACAGTTAATTAATGTTTATTAGCAATTCTTCTGTCACCTCACACCAGCCGTTAATGGCCAAAGGTATGTGGATATTCCTCCTGATTACCTCCTGAGTTCAGGTGTTTCGGCCACACTCACTGCTAACAGGTGTGTTGCGTCAAACATGTAATTATGCAGTCTCCATAGACAAACATGGGCAGTGGAGTGAGTTGTACTGGAGAGCTCAGTGACTTGGCACCGTTAGGATATTTCTGCTCCAGTCAATTATAAATGCTGTTGAGAAATGGAAGCACCTAGGAGTAACCACAAAGCAGTAGACCACACAAACTCACAGAATGGGGCTGTCAAGTGCACAGAAAGAGTTTCAAACAGCCTCTGGAAGCAACTTTATTATTATCGTTAGTAGTAGTGGGAGTAAAAGTGATATGATATGGTAGTGGTAGAAGTTATGTTATTATATATGCATAGAGTGTTTAATAAATACATTTTAGTATTCACAGTGGATTATATGGGACTCGTGTTGTAATAGCAGTGATGCTGCCTGAACTCAAGATGAAAGTGCTTTCTGTGCTGTGTAATCATTATCTCATGTTTACAAGCGGCTAATTCTGCGTTCTCAGTGGATTTGTTTGATATTTTTTAAATTGTGACATTCTGTATCCACTACTATGTCATGAACTTATTCACGAAGACAGCAGATTTTAGATTTAGCAGATTTGAGCCATTCACCCACAATCTGTGAGCTCCTGTTTCTCTTGACCCACTAGAGCTGCAGCACTGGTCCTCCTCGGGGTGGCACTGTAGCAGATTGGTTCACCCCGTTGGTCCTTTATAGCCTAACAGCAGCAAGTGTCCGGCAAACCTCTGAAAAATAGTACAATATTTGTAGCATATTTGTAAGTCTGTAAACTGACCCATTTTCCCAAGAGATTGCTTGGAAAAGAGTATATTAATACTCATTACTCTGAACTGAAAAACTGAAAAGATGTAGGGAGGAGATGTGTATGATCTCAAGTAATGTGTGGAAGAGTGCTTTACCAAACTAGAAAAAAGCACTTCCATAAGAAGAATAGTTAAACCTAATATTTTGTTGCCATTGAAGCTGGCTTCAGCGCCACCTGATTGTTTTCCATGCTGATTATAACACAAGCAGTACAAGCTGAATGTCATTCACCCTCACTGTAATAACATCCTACCTTCGCCTGCTTTCAGGTCTGAAGTTCAGTGATTATTTGAATCCAGAAGCCCTAGAAGCGCATCTGAGGTTCTTGGAGCAGAAGCAAGCCGATCTTCTGAGTAAGAAAACGAGCCAGTATGTGCCTGTGCAAGTGAAGCATGAGCTGGATATCAAAATGAAGACCATCCTGAACCAAAGAGATGAATTTGATTTTGAGAATAACAAACTGCGGCTTCGGTAAGAATGTCACTTTGCTGAAAACCCATTTTGGAGTTTTACTTTTATATTTCGTTTTAATGCACAGTACAGCTACAACCCACACATACATTACAATTGCAGGTTGTAGTCCTTTTTGTTCTCTGCATACTTTATTTTCCCCTTTCACGCTATTCTTCAGTGGTCAGGACCTCCAAAGGGCCACCACACAGCAGGTGTTATTTGAGTGGGTCATTGTCAGCGCTGCAGTGACATGTAGTTAATGATGATAGTGATATTTGCCTGATATTGTGAAAGCTACTGTATGCAGATAGCCCTCTGACAATTACTACATCTGTTGCTACAAGCACCTTAAAGATGAGCCATGCTGTAGAAACGTATGGATTGTTGTGCCACATCTCAAACAGAATGGTTTTTGTCTGTAGTTGCAAACAGTTGACTTTGCTGAATGAGGTTATCAGCTCCTGGGAAAAGTCAGCAAGCCGCCCTCCTCTGCTCGACTTTCTCTCCTCCGAATTGGAGCGCATCTCAGAAATGAAAGGTGCTCTTTGTTCGGCTCCAACACATAACAAGTTGCGGTACAAGTCCTGCTCTCTAAATTTGCTTCTTTTTCTTTATTCCAGTCTGTGAAGCTGACGGGTGTGGCATTAACAAAGACAAGTTTGAAGAGGACGATCCCAGCAAAGTCCACGAGACGGAGCTGTTGATGGATTATATTAAAAGGTCTCCAAATCACATACGAAACAGAAATGTTTTCTCTTTCTATCTCTTTGCTTAGTTGCTGAAAACCACCAATACAAAAATGTGATATTATACATGTTTTGTTTAATATGAAGCATAACATATTTTATTACCAACATTACACAGTATTTCAGGATCTATTTCCCACATTTTAAATGTGATCTACACTGTAGTGTGTTAATCTAATGTTCAAAGAACATTTAAAGATTTTTAGAATTTGTTCCTATAATGTTCCTACAAGGTGAAATGTTAGACATAACGTTTTATCCGCAACATTCAGATGATGTTTTGAGAATGCTGTCAGGGCCACAGATTATGTTACATGAAAATAAAGAAGAATTCATTCCCAGCGCAACATTTGGAAAATATTGTATGGATATTACTGAGACCTGAGATGACAGAATGTTTAGAAAGAATAAACTTCCCAAAAGTATTAATGGAACATCATATTGCATATTCTCAAAACGTTCCCAAAAAACAAAAAAGCAACAAACAGCTGGGCAGGAGATGTTAAATGTACAGGTACAGCATACTTTCATTACAAATGTTAGCCAAAGTACATTTAGTTATTATTAATTAATAATTAATAATTATTGATACACACGAAAACATGCAGCTGAATGTGCATTGCTTGCTTATTTGAAGTATATTTTGTGTCAAAGCATTCTAAGGTGTGTACATAGCTTTGTAACGTAGCCATGTAAATACGTATAAATATGTGAATAAGGCACATAGGATACAGCCTTCTATGTTTTTGTCACCCACAGGTTCTCAGCTATGTTTGAAGCGGGTGAATATGAGGCTGCTGCTTATCATGCTGCCAAGTCCCCTCACGGAGTCCTGAGAAACATGGACACTATGGAGCGGTTCAAATGTACATTCCTCTCTCATGCTTTGTTTAGGACTGGTAGGTTGGTGATAAGGTGCGCTAACATTTCACCACTTTCTTTCTCAGCTGTTACCGTGTACGAGGGAGAGCTTCCTCCTGTGCTGCTCTTCTTCCAGGCCCTGATGATCTCAGTCCAGCCTGGGAAACACCTGCCAGAGGAAGCGTTGTCTTTGGAGGGCGTCCGCTGTGCCCTGCAGCATGGCTACATAGACCTGGTTACTTTCTGGGTCACCCAGCACAGGTAATTTCGATTTTTGGCAAAAATGAGTAGTAATTTGCACCAATGCAGCTTTTTCTCTGCCGATTCTGTTTCTGGCCCTTATGAATAACATAACGATCCAACACCAGCACTCTCTGAAGGCAGACGGTTCATAGTACCACAGTACATGAAACATAAACGCAGATAGTTAAAGGCCCCTTATCCTACATTTTCTCCTTGAGTTTAACTCTTTGTGTGGTACGTGACTATTTCCAACCTCTTTTTATTCCTTAGGCTGTTTTACTGTGCCTTTACGGTTGATAGCTCTGTTCCAAACTGCCCTGTACTCTGCCTTATTGTGGAAGGAAATCAGTGATGTGACATTCCTTAGAACTTCAGTATGAGTGCTAAACTGGTGTAGGCCAAATAGGGAAATAAACAGTATGTAAATGAATTGTGTCCTGTGACATCACAGAAACAAGGCTGTTTTTGCAGCATAGTTTCCATATGTGGATGGTATGGACTGGAGTACACGTGGATTGTATGGACTGGGGTAAATGCTGGAACTTTAATAATGCTCACATCATACTGTAGTAAAAAAGAGGAAATTTTGGTATATGGGCCCTTGCTATAGAAGGTTTATAAAGTTGTGTTGTTCTAATTTTAGAACGACTTTGGCTGAAGAAATGGTATCAAATGTGGATCAGTCAGATCAGATCTTGAACATTCTTTTTAAATCAACAATTCTAAAACTCTAACAATTCTGTTTACTATACATGTTAAAAATCAGAAAACACGTGTAGGTTTGCTGGTGGTTTTGGATAGTTAATAAAATCGCTATATTTTCTATCCACTGAAAAGAAATCTGAGTCAGTTTCTCCACAGTGCAACTTCACCTCAAACCATTCCTGAATGACTTTAATCAACGACTGAATTACACAGAACTGTTAAAAGAAGTCTCTGGAATTCCCCTTAAAGAGCCCTGAGATGTCTGAACTCTACAGACCACCAGAGGGCAGTTATTGCAAATTTTGCTTTATATAAGTGTTACTATTCTAAAAGAAAAAAAAGACTTTCGGCTATTGCATAAACATAAATACGGTTTACTATTTGCAATTGTTTTTGCACATTAACAGTAATATGCAAAAGTCAGAGGCCACCCATCTATTTATTTAATTTTTAGTTAAAACATCCATTAAGTACAAGTTATTCATTATAGAGATATTACTGAAAAGATTAGATCGTATAAGATTATCCACTTGTATAAGGAGGAGGAAAGTCAAAGGAAAATAATTTAAAAGGTTAAAAAAGGTTAGAAGATACAGAGAAAATCAGATAAACAACACCTAAAATCTTTAAGGACAAAATCTAGATCCACTCTTGTGGTAATGTAAAAAAAAAAAAAATGTAAATTAGATGTAAAAAAAAACATCCACAGGTGTTTCTGTCCATTCTTCCAATGTGATTGGGACTGTGGGTCTGAAAGGACGTGTAGCTGTCAAAAGACCCTTACTAACATAAAAAAATTGCTAATCCAACAAAGAAGCTGCTGCTGTTCTCAGAACAATGGACTGACCACGTCAAAGTCCAGACCTCAGCATCACTGACTATGTTATTATTTTGGTTTGGGAGAAGCAGAAAATGTCACTAACCTCTATGACTGAACTTTATAGACGTGGAAAAGCACCCCTGCAGATTTCTTTGAAGGCAGAATTTGGACAAACTAAATACTCAAATTTGATATTATATTTAGTTGTTGTTGCTTCTGCTGTAACGTGAATAAAAAGGAAATAAATGAAGGATTTGTTTTTACTGCACAGCCCTGTATTTGTGGGTTTATGTGGGAGTTGGTGAGTCCCCTATGTTTTCAATAATGCCATGAAAGTCTGAATAACAGTTGCTTGACATTCCTATGATTTCTGTTCTCACAACACCACATGTGTTTCCCTGATGCAGTTGTCCTTGGCTTGTTCTGTAGAGGTCTGGACCCAGATTTTTGTTAAACCGCTTTGTGATGGGATTTCCTGTAAAATCTCTATACAAATACATTTTAATTTAATGAAATGATGTTTTCCAGAATATGATGAGCTGTGTAGTTTCTGTTCAGTGCAGGCTGAAGTTCTAATTCGGTCTGGTATTCTTTATAGGTAAATATGATGGACTATACTTTTTCTGCTACTCCCGTAGGTTGACGTACAGTGAAGAATTAGGGGATGTGATCTGTAGCCATGGAGACAAGGACCCACGTGTTGCGGACACTTGTTTGGCCCTGGCTCAAATTGTTTACACAGCCTGCGGCGTGCTGAGGAAGGCTGCACTCAGCATGTGCAGGCGAGGGTTGACCAGCGGTGCCTTAGAATTAATTTACAGGCACAGAGACTTCACAGTAGGTGAGACCAAGCATATCACACTCTACTGTCCACTGCAGTGATACACTCTTGACTGGTTTCTTAGCGGATTTGGATGTATTCAGACTGCCTTTACAAACATATAGCAGTACTGGATCCTATGTAGATATGTTAATAGTTCTATTAGTTCTATTAACTGTCCTATTTTGTCTTGCTTGTGCAGAAGACTGCGTATTTGTACTGCGAGGATGCCCCAGTCTGGCTCTGATGCAGGATTTCACCCAGCTGTATGGGGACAAGCCAGCACTGCTCTCTGTGGGCTTCGTCTGCCACTCCCTCCTATACTCTGACCTAGAGGACCTGGCCTTCCAGCTGCTCCAGAAGATTTATGACAGTGGGCAAGGTTAGCACACATACAAACAGTACCTGGCAAAAGTCAGAGACCATTCAGAGACCCTTTTTTGTCCAAGACGGACATTACAAGTTTATTACGGAAGTTCAGTTATTGTTTTAATATTTAGCGTGGCAGCCCCCTTTGCCTTCATTACAGCTTCCATTCATTTCAGGAAACTTGCTTTTAGGGATAGTTCACTGTGCCTCCAAAGTTAAGTCCTAGAAGTTGGTTGAATAGTCTGTTTCTCTCAATTCAAGTAATTCCACGGTCAGTGATGTTGAAGTCTGGACTCTGGGCTGGCCAGGCTATCATTATGAGAATACAAGCCACTTCCTTGTTTGATTTGCAGACTTTTCTCAGTACCGGCTTTTTGCCTTTCCCCTTCCTTATGCAAGTAGATTATTTTCTAATCTATCTAATCTCCTCAGAAATATCTAATTAAAAACTAATAACTTGCACCTAGTTGCTGAATATTGAATTAATAAAGGGTGGTGTCTGACTTTTGTACACTACTGAGGATATAACAGCTGGTATATTTATTTCACGCATGCCTAATCCAGATGTGTCTCCACAGGCTAATGATCATTTTGATGTAATCCTGAGAAGGACTGCGCAACATGAATATTATATTGTGATTACTTTGCTGCATGTTATAATCGCAGTGTCTCTTTTAGTATGAAATCACTGGTGGTTTTGTTACTGTAGTCTTCTGCAATATCAACATCACAAAGACCAGCATTGCAATCAAAATGAATGGCTGACATAGCATGCGACTCTAATCTTGAGTGTGCATGTTAAGAAGAAGGCTCGAGCCTTGGTAAACAGTCCTGCTACAGCCATATTCAGGCATAAAGGATATTGGCTCTTTGTCTCTTATTAAATCTCGCTCTGTAACTGGTCACAGGTGCCCTGGAGAAGGCCATCCTAGATGACGTCATGTGCAATGTGGAGAGCTGGAGCGAGATCGCAGCTCACTGTGAGCAAAGGGAGCGGCCTCAGCTGGCACAGGAGATTATCTCCACCCTGTTGTCCCAGCCTGGAGCCGTGTGCCTCCCCCAGGAACAAGACGGTGCCAAACTGATGGAGCATGTGTTCATGTAGGGATTCAGCCACAAGGTGGAGCTCAAGAGACAGACTACATCAAAATATGAAACCAGAACGTTCCATTACACTACTTTCCATCTACCTCAAATATATAAAATAGACTAAAGTGCAGACGAACTTCAGGCTTCATGGTGCTTGCTACTACACCAGCTAGGAAAGTTCCCAGAGCTTAGGCAAACATTACCTTCAAGTTCTAATAAAGTTTTAAAGAAAATGTTTTAATCTAATGTTCAAAGAACATTTTAAAGACGTCAGATAATGTTCCTATGAGGTCCAATGTTAGCTAGAGGCTTCAGAGGATGTTCTGAGCATGTTGTCAGGGCCACAGATGATTTTACATGATAACAAAAGTAGAATTCGCAACATTTGGGAAATGTTTTATGGGTGTTACTGAGACATGAGATGACAGAACCTTTAGAAAGAACATTCTGGGAACCAAAATAAAACTTCCAGCTGAAAACATTAATGGAACATTGCATTGCATATTCTCAGAACCTTTTATCAACAGGCCTTTGTCTATTTTTTTAAAACTACATATGTCAGATAATGTTAGAAACCACATTAGCTAGTCTTTTTGAGACTGTTTAAGGCAGGTGTTGGTGTAGGCATGCAGTTAGCATGATGAAAGCTGGTGGTCATAAGGTTCTATACACTTACTAACTCGCCATTAACCTTGTAGCAAAACTAAACCAGCAAACCTCAGACACAAACCAGGTCTTGGCTGATTGTCTACAACTGAGGGAAGGTAGAGAACGTTTTGCCGAACCATCGCTTGCGTTTCAACTGACATTCTTTAATTTTGCATACAACACAATTTCCAATGCTGCAGATCACAGTTCCAAATTGATGCTCAGTGAAGGCTGGATGCATTTGTGCCACCATCAGTTTATAGATCCGTCTCACCCTGGTGGCAGGTCACTGTCTGTCTTTGTGTCGTTATGTCACCGCACTGGGAGGACGCAGCAGCAAGGAGAAAAGGCCAGCCTTGTGACGGCCCACTCATACAGTGGGCTCTTTGTTGCTGAGCTGAGCCACTATGGTAACAAGGCACATGAAAGCAAGCGGCGCCCCCTCAGTCCACAAACAACACCCACATTCACTAATCACGGTCTCACAGCACCCCCAAACACCAGCCCTAACCATCCATCCTCTCGAAATGCACCGTACAGGCCCTCTCTCAGAACCAGCAGCGCTGTGTGGATTCCTTATGTCTAATAAAAGATGATGATTGTGTAATAGCCATAAAACTCACCATATCCTTATTATACTTTGTGTTATTTTGTATTTATATAGCAATTTCATTTGCATATCAAAGAAACCAAAGGAATAAAAAAAAGGGGCACTCAGAGCAGAGCTATGGAATTACTCAATATAACAATTGACCAAGAGAATACAAATTAATTGTTAAATAAATAAAATGTTTATATGTGTATATATAACAATTATAATGCATAACAATAATAACCAGGCAAGTGATTCCGCAGCTTGGTATTACTAGGTTCTTGGAAGATGGTTGCTGTAATATTTGAGGTGGTTGGTCAAGTGTTGCTAAGTAGTGGCTAAGGTGTTCAAGGTGGTTACAAGTGTATTAATGGGTGGTTATGCTATAGGGTTTTAAGTGCTGGCTAGGGTGTGGTGAGGCAGTTGCTAGTCGGTGTTGCTTTGTGGTCCGTGTTACCCCAGGAGGTTGTGTGGGGGTTTCTTTGTGGTTAATATGGTATCTCTAGAGGGTTGCTATGTTATTGCTATGTGATTACTCTGGTATCCCAGGTGGTTGTTAGGGGGTGGCTAGTGCAATGCTGATATTGTTATTTTTGTTTTTTAGAATTGCGCCATTCATTCCTATGGGCACGTAGCCTACACGAGGTCAGCACATGATGCTTATGTGAATTCCATCAACATCATACAATCGCACTGCCGCCGTTTTGGTAGGCAACTCTGCAGCAAGAGATAACAAAGCCATAATCCAGGCAGTAAAACTTTTTTCTACGGCATATTAACTGATGCATTTGAGTGTTTTATACAGTATATACGTTTATTTATATATAAATATATTTTATTTGATTTGTTGCTGTAGTGACAACAATTGAAAGCTGAAATCTAGATGCCTGAGATTTCCTGCTCCAATATTATTTGCCTGTTCCAAACTGTACACTGGCACACTCGGCAATGCCCTAAAAAGTGCACTCTTTAGTGTAATAAGTGAGGTATAGAAGTATGTGGTTAGGGAATGCAGCATTAGCTGCATTCAGCAGTCTGGAAATTGCTCTGTGAACCTCTCCAAGACAAAGTTTAATGTGTTTCCTAAAACATCTCCAGAAGTAAATGAACGCATTTATTGGGGTATGCTGATGTTAGTGTTGTATTTGCCAGCTTCCGTTTTGAAATTCATTTACAGCAGCACCATTTAAGGTGGAATGGAATATTCAATTCAAGAAGGTGGTGAACAAGAAGCAAAACTTAATAGGTGTGCATACTATATGGATCCACCAGTCCACCAGTCTAGCTAATCTTCTCATTAAAGTGTTTTCTGTAGACCGTATATAAATCGTCCACATATGTTTTCATCCTTCTTTGTGATCTTTTTGGTCAATTCTGCTTGTTCTTAATCCACCTGCAGGATTGTAGCTGCAGTTACAGTGACAAGACGAGCAATATTACAGCACAGTAGGAGTTGCCCCCCTGCCGTCCAAAATGGTGACAAGGTCTTCTTAATGTAATCAAATACTTTGAATCAAACAGACTGCTTTCGGTACTGCACCTTTAAGACTACACCTTTAATACAGGCTGCCCTGTATTGTGGCTCATTCAAACAGCAGTCCTTATAACTTCGGGTGGGTGGATGAATGGGCGGGGCTAAACTGTTTATAGGTGAATATATGGAATTATTGTGGGGTTTTTTTTGTGGCATCACAAACACCAGTGAATTGAAAAAGGGTTGTTTTAGCAGCTATGTTTCTATATTCAGAGTTTAGTAATGTATGTGTTTTCATATTACATCTTGTTTCTAAAAAATGACGAAAACTGACTTTTCTGTGATATGGGCCCTTTAAACGGTTGCTATGTGGAATCCATCCGTCCAATCAGAAAGATGTATACAAGCACACTTATCACAGTCTCAGCAAACATTATGGGACATAGTAAGACAGCATATGAAGAAGAGGAAGGATGTAAATTGGATAACAGTAGCATATCACTAATAATACAAAATCCATATGTGATTATCGCTTATTGTGTAGTGTATCATGTATGCAGTGGACGTCAGCGGTTTGTGAATTAGTTCATAACCAGCATCAAGTCAGCTCTGACAATATCTAAATATCAGTCTTCTTTTTCTGCATGCGTGCTTGTGCTTGGTTGAACTGGACAGGCTTTGGGTGTCTGGCTCTGGTGGACTTGTTTAGACTATCAGTCTGCTCAGGATTTCCTATGCAGGGGGGATGGGACAGAAAGAGCAATTGTACAAGATGCTGATAAATGAGGAAGGGTGTGTGTGTGTGTGCTGCCTCAGCTCCTGGCCGTTCTGCCCACCGCGGTTGTTATTGATCTCCTGCAGCAACGGGAGCCGGGCTGAGCCTGAAGCTGCTGCTGGGTCAGTGTGTTACACAGTGCAGCGTCACTGCCCCTTCACCTCAGCTCACACAGCCCTGACCGGCCCACAGTCCAGCACACTAAGAGCCACTTTGTTATCACTTGCTTTTATTCCTCACTGCAGCTCTCATTTCATATCCATGAACATTACTTGAACATAGAATTTGACAGCAGAGGCTGTTCTTTATGCTAGCCATGTCAGCACTGAAAGAGATCAGTCACAGTTTTCCACGGTTTTCCTCATGAATTGATTGATCAGCCAAGACATTTGGTTAGCTTTTCACTGGAACTTTAAGGCTAGTAGCTAACCGGTAAAGGAAACTAATGTTGCGCTAGTCAGCACTGTGTAAACAGTAGGTATAATAGGGGTGTACTAAACAACTGTTTTGATAGGTCGAATAATCTAATGACTATTGAAACGTGCAAACGATTATTCGGATTATGAAGCACTCGATTACCAAATAGCACTTATGTAGCTATCAGCATTTGGATTCAGCTTGAGGTTGTTTTGTGCTTTTGTTAACTAACAATATAGACAATACAGATGAATAGCTTGTTCCCTGCTAATAAAGAGGATAAATAAAACTCCATAAATGAAGAATGAAATGGAGAAAACGATGTCACCAACTAATCAACTATTAAAGTAGTTGGCGACTAATTTCGTCATTACTTTTAATCGACTAAGTCGATTAATCGTTGCAGGCCTAATGTCTAAATCATCACACATGTTCCATGCTGAGTTGTTGTTATTATGTTATTATGTGTTTCTGACACTGTTGTCTACAAGTGCACGACAGTACAGACAACAGGTTTTGAGAATGCTGCTGTTATTAGCTGTGCAACATGGTTTAGGCCCTTTGTAGGCTGTCGTTGTCAGAAACCACACAGGTAAATCTATACGATTAATGCAGTTTGAGGCAAGGCAAGCATATTTATATAGCACCTTTAATACACTGTGGTAATTCAATGTGCTTCACAAATGAGACAGGCAAGTTTGTTGTGACAGTAGCTGTTACTGTGTTGAATTCAGGAACTGAGAACAGTCATAATGTTTTAAGTATTAATACAGATTTGAGATGCATAATGACATATTTCAGTTCTGTAGCAGAGTAGTGAAATCACTCTACAGCTAGGAGCTCAGAGAGCATGCTGCTTTAATATTAGAAGTAGCTGCTAATGCTACAGTCACATCAATGGCAAAAGGCATGCATGAAACGTTAGTACTGTGCTCACTGAAGACACTTATACTGTGATAATGATAAAAATATGACTCATTGTATTTTTCATGTTGATAGTTTGTTAGGTAAACCATCTGACTCCTGGTCATTGAAGTGAGTATAGGCCTACAGTTTAGCACATCTGTCGCTTTTATGAAGATTAGGCCCGTGTATCCCCTCCTGACCCCACCTGCTGCTCCAATAACAGGCTCTCGATCTGGCTGTGTGATTCACGAAACTGGCCACATTGAGGCGGTGGCACTGAATTGCTCCCTAACGCATCAGCCACAGCCTCTGCTATGTGAACTGACGTGACCGTCTAGGGAACACAGCCGCCGGCCAAAGCTCAGCCGACCAGCGCCGGGCCATTGTGTGCTACAGACATGGAGCTTTGAATCATTGAGTCATTTCCAGCCACTTGTTCCAATAAGCGCTACTCAAGGGTCAGCACCAGAGGTTTAGAGAAGAATTAGCTGCATTGTTAACTTTCTATTCCTGAACGTTGTCTAGGCGTTCAGTTATGTCAGAGAAGCACGCAAAGATTGCATCAGGCAAATGTCCTTTGATCGCTGCTTTTTTGCCTTGTCATCTGCTCATCAGGATGGCTTTATATTTAGCCACAGTAGTAACTGTCTGGACCCTGCCCATGTTATTTCGGTTTCTATGGATTAGATGAATGCTAATACAGGCTTGTTCAGAGAATGGAAAATAGCTCATTGATTCCTGGTCCAGTTGCTGGAGAGTGACTGTGCTTTTTTGAACTCGCAAGTCAGGGCACTAATGGACAGCCTATCCTAGCCTAGCGTAGCCTAATCACGCAGGGCTGTGATACATGCTGTGTCTCTCGTATCCATTGTTGTCAAGCACAAAAAAATCATTGCTGTCTTCTAGATCAAATCACAGCACAGCATGCAACTGCCTAACTAAACTCAGGCAACTAGGCAACAAGCTTAAATAAACATCATCGTTCCATCTGTTCAACTTCCCAGTGCAGCTGTTGGTTCTTGTTTCATGTTTTAAGCTAGTTTCCGTGTACTTTAACCTCCTGCTAGTGCCACTTCCCACAGCAATATGGAAATCGGCTTGGATATTTTTAAGTAGTATAATCAAATAATCTATGTATTGCAGAGTCTGTGTGTGTTACAGCTGGTCATCTTCCCGCTTTGTTTCAGTGGAGACGACCAACGAATCCGTATGTGGAGGCACCGTGGTCAGCACCAAGATGAACAGTTTGTTGTCATGCGTCACACATCCAGAAGTCCTGGTGTCATACCACCTCCACCCCTACCGCACAATCTGCAGGAACTGTGTGAGAATATTCAAGCTGCATGGGATGGATAAGTGCACGACATCATTAGGAACCTCTACAACTCCATGCCGAGACGTCTGGAATGTTGCATTAGCAAACATGGCGGCCCGACACCATACTGAGAAACACTACTTCTGTATGTGTAGCTCAGTAAATATTGATCATATCAGTCTAAATTGATCATCATTTATTGTTCCTGGTAACCTTTATCTTCCTTCCCAATAGCACTGCAATCCCACAGCTATTCTTTTGATGATGAGTGTATTTTGGTATAAATCTCAATGCAAAATCTCGCTAGCTAGGCCTCCCTCTATCACACGATACTATCAAGCTGGAAGAGTGAAATCTAGCATGTGCCTCCTCTGTGGTAATTCTTCTGTTTTACACTCAAATTGCTGTTTGCACAGCGTTAACATCATTGAACAGCAGAGCACTCTTGGTGGAGAATGTCAATGGCTAATTTCTACAGTGTCAACTATTGGATACCTACAATGGGTATTAAGTGTTTGAGGGACAGGGGGGACCCTCCCACCCCCCTGGTGCAATTCCGCTCTCTTAAACTCCCGATTATAGTCTTATTTAAAAGTCACAGTATTCTTCTACAGTCTTCCTAGACGAGCACATTGTTACATAGTAACAGCAAATGACATTAGTAGTGCTAGTGACAGTCTCCTATTCTGTTAAGTACTAGATATTTTGCCATAAATTAGGCTTTAATAAAAAGCAGTTTATTTTGTGTTCTAGCCGTTGCTACCAACACATTTATGATTAAATGACACGGTCTCATCCTTAATTAGACCCCAAGAGAACAAACAAAAACAGTTTGGCAGAGATATCAGCTTGTGGCACGGCATTAGATTTACTTCGGCTTTTGTTAGGAGTGGTTCCTTTTAGAAACCAGAGCTTACTATTTCCTCATTTTGGAAACTATTGCATTCAGCTCACATACACAGCCATATTCTGTAGATTCTGATGCGAGATTGTGAGCTTTGGCAAGTACAACAGAGCATTAATCCTGAAAGCGGTGGTGCTTTAGTGTAGAAATAGAATGGCAGTGTTCGAACCGCTGTAGTATAAATTCAGCAGTCACAATCCGGAACACGTGTCGAGTCTTTATTTTAGCACTGCTTTAAATGTGCTCGCAAGACCAACCTAGTGATTTTCCTGTGGATCAGAAGGCCGCTATTACAGTGGGTGCAATTTTGGCCACAGTGATAGGGATACTGAAAGATAATAGAAGAGGTTTGTGCTGCAAAAGGGTTTTAGTTTTTTTTCCTAAGCAGGTTTATATATTTTATGTATTTTTACCATTCTGTCCCATTTTAGTCCTGACTGGTACTGTACACAGTTAAAAACATGTGGTAGTCACACATTTGGTCAGCTTATCAATGGAGTACTGGGCTTTTGTTTCTGGTTTAATGATCTGGTTTTCTGGCTGATTTTCGGTGAAATGTCAGAATCCGTGTTTGTGGAAGTCAGCAGGTAATGACATCATTCAATGCAAAAATTGTTTTATTGTTGGTTTATTGTTGGGATTTTACAAACCCATTCGTGTTGCTTCATCTGTTGTAAATGTGCTTAGGGGTTGGTCTACAAGAAACTTGGAGGACCCTTCTAGAAAAATCAGTATAGACCAGCATACCTGGTCACCAGTAAAACCAGCATATGTTGTGGTATTTTATGCTGATATCCTGTTCCACCATCATGACCATGCCCGTATCTAGCCCTGCCCTTCAAAATAAAAGTCCCCAGCAAAAGTAAACCAATGAATAAGTGCAGACCCCCTACTGGAAATAACTAAACTGTTCATTTGAAAAATCAACAGAATACATGCAACATCACAATAATGAAGAAGTGAAAGTAGTAATAAAAAAGTAACTTTATTTATTATCTACAATAAAGAGAATGGATTATTCAAGTGATATAAATTATTAACTATGAATATAAAAATGAAGAGTAGCTACAACAAGCTACGTTAGCAGGCTAACTGGCTCCATTCCTTGGCTGAAAGGATTAAAAAAACTCTCTTGCTTTATAATTATGTTAGGTGACCAAGATACAAATTACCTGAATGTTAGCTTGGTTGTATTTATTAGCCTATAGATTCTTGGTTAGGATAGAAGTCAGGATTGGTTGACACCACAAAGGTTCCCAGTGGTTTTATGACATATATGCAGACTGGGTATTGCAAACCTACGAGGCTGAGGAATTAGCTAGAGAATAATACATATATCATGACAAATGCTGCATTCATTTATGTACATTTGATTCTGAAATTGTTTACTAGCTCAGCCTACCATTTTCATATGGTATGTTCTGTCTGTGTATATGTTGTTCAATATTTTTCCATTTGTTTGTCTGACTTGGTCAGCCATTCAAACGAGACTTCCTTGCAGTAAACTAGGAAGTTGCCAATTTAACGAGTTTACAAGGAATGTGCAAATGGGCCGTAAGTAATGAGAGGTGATGATGATCCCGAATTACACCAAAGAGGCATCCGGAGAGCGTTGTCGAAAACACATGAAGACATTTCCTCCGGAATTGATAGATGTTCTTGGTAAACAAGCAAATTTGATCATCGGATGGAATTCCCCTTTAAGGCTGTTTGGGTTGGCAAGCCGCCTGGTCAATGCACCAAGAAGACAAGCACTTTTTTGTGTGTGAAGGTAGACGTTCTCTTCTCCAGCCGTCTCTCACTGTCTATATCTCTGTCTCTCTCTTTAGTCTTTACCCTTATACTGTCTTACATCCTACCATACGTTCTTCTCTGCAGCCTCATTGTAATTCCATAATAGCCATCCTTCCTGTCTGCTCCTCACCTATCATTTTTCCAAGACCTTTTAACCATCCATTTGAGGTGCGGCCAGAGTCTGACTTGCAGTATGAAGATTTATATTTGTGAACAACAGAGCCATTCTAATAAGCCCTGAGCCACTTCAGCCGTCTCATCAATAAACCTAGTGCGGTAGTACTGCAGCACTGGGAACAGGAGCAAAGATGCAATACGATACCCAGTGTGACGTAAGCCTGGGCCAAAGCGCGTTCTTAAATCTATCAAGAGTCTGGTAGCCTAAACCAAAACATTACTCAGATGATAGCCTCAGAATATCTAGACATGGGCATTGTTAGTCGTGGTTGCTCTGTTCTTTTTGGTGGTCCTCCAGTTGATTTAGCAAGATCAGGCTAGTACATATTCGAACAGTGTAATAAGCTGATTGGATTCATTTGTGTTTTGATAAAACTGATCAGTCTGATGTTTGAAGGACAGATGTGAAGTATGGAGAAAGTGTACAGGATAAAGTTTGCACACCATGTCCTACTGAAGCTTGTTTGTTTAATTTGAAATGTCTGTTTCTTCTCAATGAGGGCTTCCTGACAGCTACACATTATCTTCAGACCCAAAGCGTCTTCGCACAGTGGAAAGACGGAGAGAAACACTTGGGAATGTTTCCAGGTCTGAAGCAAGAGTGGAGCTTGATGTTCTCCTGTATGTCAATGATGAAATTGTTAGGCATCTTATATATGGTCACAGCTTCATTGGTCTGGCTTGTCTTACACGGTTGTTAGGAGTCCCAGTCATTTTCATTGTTCTAGACTTGCATTGAGCTGAGTGCTCTGTTCTTTTGCCTGCCAATTCAGAATACACCTGCTTAAACGATCTGCTCAATACATAGCTGTTTAATAGCAGTTCCATCCGATCCTCATTTGTAGGGGAGAGTATTTTTAGAGCACTTTGTGAGCCCAACGTTTAGAAACACATATTATCTTTCTGCAAGGAGCATGTGGTGTTTACTCTTATTAAGGCTTATGAGTCATTCCCTGGTCATTGCTGAAATCTGGGGTCATCAAGGGTTATTCTCTGACAGGCCCAGAGGAGCGCAGTACCGCCCTCGACTCTACGCCTGTGACTCTGCACTTTTCATACTGGCGTAGTGCCATCTCCCCAGCCTCCGATCCCCCAGGAATAGCTAGAATGCTTCTCCTATCTTTGTAGAATGATAACAAATTCCTCATCCGCCCATAGACTGCAAAAACCTGCCCTTCATGCCATGTCATTTCACTGTCGGGCCAGCACATTGACTGTAGAAAATGAAAGTGTGTTATGTTAAAAACGGGTTGAGTTTCTCTCTTCCTCTCTCCTCCTTCTGAGGCCATCCGGGGTCAGAGCCATTTCACTTCGTGCCTGGCTCTTGAACTTTCTGCATGTTGAAGACGATTTCTCCACCCACGGCAGCCCTTAGCATGCATGTCCACTGAAAGAAGCAGCAGAGCAGCTGGGCTAACTAAGAGCATGCTGTCATTGTTGAAATCATGAAGTACTTAGTCATGATCCAGATCCTCCTTTAAAATCCCCTAACAGGAATGATAATCATGCACTTGCACATTACGTGGTACTCGCCCAGGTCCTTGATTCAATGAATTTGTGAACCAGATCTACTCTAGGCTGGACACCAGCTTCCACTTTCTCAACTGGCCAACTAGATCAGAATGCTACGGTAGACCACCGAGAGCCTCTTCGCTGTCTAAAACAGGATTCCTCCCAAGGAGACCAGGCTATCCCCTTACATGCCTTAAAAATAAACAGAATTGATTGGTGCCTCATCACCACCTAGGAAAAGATAGAGGCCTGGCCGAGTGAGCAGAGGACCTTTATGAGTGGCTACTTCTGGTCGTACTGGCTACTGACAGTTATGATGAACTCAGTCACACCTTCAGTGCAGATCAAGAAGGCTAATGTTTAGAATCATAATATGAAACCAAACTGATTGGACATTTTAACATTTTAGGCCTTTAATATGATGATAGTGCTCTCCAACTTTCTCCAACTAGTATTTTTCAGTCATCTGTGCTATTGCTGTAAATGCTGTAAAAATGTTGAAACTATAGATGTTTCCAGAATGATCAGCAGAGCTGTAGCTGTAGATGATGTAAATTTGGGAAAGCTACGTAAAAAGTATCTGTACTAAGAACTTGCAGAATGGCCTGTTTCAAAAGTGGTCATCAGATCTTGACAAGGTCACTTGACAAGTATTTACTGTTACTGTTATTTATAGGCTAACTTAGGAGAAGAAGCCCCTCAGGGTAAGATGTTTATCTCCTGATCAAATGATGGAGCCATATCTAAGCTCAACATGTTGACTGAATGACTATGGTCTCATTAATTCTGAAATGGATCTGGATCATTGCCTTCTGGTCAGTTGATCTTGCACTAGACCTACTACATTATATTAAAATGTATCTGAAAAATTGCTAAAAGTATATGAACATGGGAGTTTTCTCAGAGAGCAGTAGAAGGTAAATTTGCAAAATAGACAAAGATATTTTTGGGTTTGGTTTTCATCATAAAGACACAAAACTGTGTACTGTAGTTTCATAACCTCTGCCATTTTAGGTGTTTCTATTTTGAGGTAAAAACCATTGTGCCCTTTTGAAATATCATATTTTTAGTGTCGTAATTCAGTGTTAATTTCACAGTTTCATGATTAAAGGGAAATGTGTATGATTCAGGGGGCTCTGTTAGCAGAATGGAATATAATATGCACCTGTTTTCATTAGTGTATAATTACCTGTAACTACAAATCGTTGTGTTTCTGTTAGCTTAGAATGAGCCCTTTGTATCTACATAGGATCTGGTCCTGTTCCAACAGAGGTTGCCATGTAGAGCCGCAGTGTTGCTACAGTTGCCCAGAAAGGACAAACCACAAACCGGCTATAGTGAGTGCCCTTTGAAACACTATTGAAAACACTACCGGAAAACCAGAAGGCTGAGGTCAGCTTCTTATTAGCCGGCTTCTTTTTCAAATTCCTGTTCCACCTTAAATAGTGCAGCATTTACATTCTAGCAACATTTGTCAACGTTTAGAAATATCATTAACTTCACTATGAAAACAAATTGGATTGTTGTAGAAACAAAGTATGTGGACTCTGGATTGTGAACACATTGAAAGAGAATTTAAAGAGAACTCAGAACTTGGTGAAGCACATATCTTCTGAACATCATATCTTCATCAGTATAGTGCATTTGAGGCCATTTGAGACCTTAACATCTAGCCAAACCTGTAGCTTTAGATAAAACATCTGAACCTACCTTCTAGGCTCCAGTTCATAATAATGATAACTATAATAACCTTGGTCTATTCTGTATAATACAGAATATTCCAAACTTGCAAACTTTTGAACAGTAGCTGCTTCTCGCTCTCACTAACGCTTTATATATTCTCATTCTCAGTGGTCTTGAAACTCAGCCTCCTTATGTAATAGAGACTTGGGCTTTAAACTACACAACATGTGATCCTTTTTTTGTGTGTACCTCTGAGAACCCTTCGCACACAGCTTGGCTGAGTACCCAAGCTTCCACCACCACCGAAAGGGCCCCCAAAGAGTGTCAGTCCTCATGCTTCAAAGAACTGACAGACGTAGGCAGACCTTTTTTTGGCCTGTTATCTTAGCCCACTTTCAGAGCGAGGCCCCATTCTTTAGATACCCAGAGCCTGTGGAGATCTCACCCAACCAGTTATTCACTTCCATTCACAAAGAGCAGAAAGGGAGTGTAGTGGTCTTGCTGTGGGCGTTAAAGAGACAGTTTGGTACTAAAGCAAATTTACACAGTTTCCCCTTTACCCCAAATGTTGTCGGCTCAGATGTGTTTGGTGTCCACTGCTTTGGATTTGTGCTGGGGCTATGAAACTAGTAATGGAAGTTTATAACTGGCCAATTATTTATAAATGTGAAAAATGCATGGCTAATTAAGTTAAGTCAAATACTTGCTTATATAGTTTTGGACACTGTATGACACACTGTTATCTATACACATTGACAAAAAGCAGGCTTTAAGATGGCTACTACTGTTTTTTGCTATGTCCCTACACTGTTTCTCTTTTCTGCTGCTGTAGGAATCAGATACAGTCGGGGTGAAGTGTGGTGCGCAAACTAAATAATGCAGTTTGCAAAGGCTGTATTACCAGGTAAGCTTCAGCACGCCTGGTTAGATGTTTTGGACCTCTCAAAAAATGTATATACAGTATATGTATTTGTGTATATATACTGTGTATACTCTATATATACAGTAAATGTATATACAGTATATGTGTTTGTGTATGTATACTGTATATTACTGTATATGTATATACAGTACATATACATACAGTAAATGCATTTGTGTTATAAACTGTATATTACTGTATATACTGTATATATACAGTAACTGTATATACAGCATATGCATTTGTGTATGCATACCGTTTATACTGTTTANACAGTAACTGTATATACAGCATATGCATTTGTGTATGCATACCGTTTATACTGTTTATACACAGTAACTGTATATACAGCACATGCATTTGTGTATATAAACTGTATATTACTGTATATAATGTATATATACAGTAAATGTATGTACAGTATAAGTATTTGTGCATATATACTTTATATTACTTATCACTGCTGTCATAACAAAATCTTTGATTTAAACAGAAGCTAATGTTAACACGATTGAAGTCATTGTGGAACATTCACACACACACACACACACACAACGAAAATAATCAGCATCACATGTGCACAGTTGCGAATGTGCCCTATTAAAAATACCCAAAGCTATTTGCAAGGAATGCCTGAGGCTGCCCAGAAATGTTTCGAGCATGAAGTCACCAAGCTATTGTTTAAGTCAAGTTCTTACATTGTATAAATACTGCAAACATCACTAATTGAAAAACATGGAAATAAGGGAGTGCAGGGAACAACCTAATATGGGAAGAAACTGTAATACAGATAATGTAGTAAAACAGGTCCATAGAACTGACACTGTGAAAAACTTTAAGAAGTAAGTAACCTGGCTGCATATGAATTATACGTTTATGAAACGTCCTAAGGGAGCCATAGAATGCATTTATACAGCATTTTAAACTGCTCTCTGACTTTGATCAGGACAAAAGTGCTCAGATCCAGTTTTACACCCCCATTTACACCTTATTATTTGGCCCTAGAATGAAACAAGCTCTTTTCCCGTTTTTGGTGAGCTCATTAATAATTTGATAAACTCTGCTTTGATTGGCTGGTTTACAAAGAGGCGTTGCGGTGGTCACCCCGAAACGACATGACGAAATAGACACGATCAAGAAAAGAAAATGAACCTCAGTGTAAATAAGCTAAGTCATCTGACTGTTGATTTAGCTGTGTTAGTTACTTGGAGCTTGCTAGTATCTGAAGTTACCTAGACTAGCTACTCACTTTCCGTCTCGGCATCAACACAAAGTAAATTAAAGTTGTTTCTCACTATTAAACTTCCAGTTTAAGATGATCTGCTTCAAACACTGATATGGTCACACAGCATGGCTGCTGCTTACAGGTTCCTGTTGGGGTTGTGATGCTAATAAAGGTGGAACTGTTCCTCTCTTCAGTCTCTTCAGGGTTAAACGTTGAGTGAAGCTGCTCCATATTGTCCAAGGTTTGAGAAACTGTCCAGAGTAAAGTGTGCAGAGCAAACTAACAACTTTGAACTAAAGTTGTCCAGGATCGTATCATAGATGTGGGAGCTGAAGCTGCCTTCCTGTTTGCCGGCTTGTTATGCAAATTAACTATAATAATAGTTACAGGCATAACATAAACGTAGTGCCACAGTTACGTTCTGGCACCTGTACAAGCTGTAGCTTTTAAGGTGGAACAGCACATTCAGTTAAGAGGCTGGTGGATAAGAAGACAACTATAGCTTCAACCACAGTGTCGAAAATCAACCATGACTGTTGACGGTTCATTTTCTTGGAAGGGGTTTGAAAATCTCCTTCACAGCCTGGAACAGGAGATTTCTTCACATAGTCCACCATATTTATTGCTGTTGCTCCACGGTCATATGTAAATTTTGGGGGCATAAATATTAAGTCAAGACTATTAAGTAACAGCCTAGGTTTTTTAGTGGGCTCTTTTTACTGATTCCAAATGTGGCATTTGCAGATGTCTAGATTTGGGTTTTTTTGCAAATTCAGAATTTGTATATGAAGGTTTGAGTGTTGGAGGTTCACAGAATGTCAGGTCTATGTACCAAACCCTCCTTATTCAACTGTACCAGTGTGAATACAGATTTCCATTCTATGATCAGAACCTTTAAACCTTTCTGTACCTTTAAAGTACGTTCACAGAACAATACTCTGTGTTTTACATGCTGTTAATGTACTATTTGAAGTTCAGTGATCTCCAAATTTTAAAGCAACAATTTCTTACTTTTTTAAATTTAAAACAACAAATAATTTTACAGCGTCGCAGTGCATTTATGGAGATTTGCCATCAAGGCATTTTTGTACCATAAAAATAACTTCAGTCTTTGTAAGTTACCAGTTTAACAGCTACTGAGTCACAGAATTCATGCCTACATTATTTTACATTATCACTGTCTACTTCTAGCTTAAATTTAGCTACATTTTGCAGCTTGTGAACAATTTGCAGTAACAGCTAGCCAGGCTAAACCATACTGAGGGGTTAGTTTAAACTTGCAGTTACAAATAAGCCTCCCAAAGTAAACTTTGAAAGAAGTCAGTTCTTCCTAATACAAATTCAAAACATTTTGAATGTACTACAGATGGCATCAAAAAATATATATATATATTTAAATTTTTAGCATGTAGACATATGTGTTTGAATGTATTAAGGCTGTATTAAATAACGTTTTTAGTTAAATGTTACAACTTGCCCCTATATTAATATATATTATATTTTTTACATTATTCAGCATAAACTAAAACATGTTAGTGCCCTACTCTACCCTGTTAGTTTTAACTTCCGTTTGCCTTTTTAACCTGCTGGAATAGCACCTTCATATGCGATCTCTCAGTGCCTGTTTCCGTTTGAAGGACTGAAACAGCGGCCATCATACATGTTGCAGTAATCCAAGAGCCTGTTAACTGAGAATAAGCCAGCTAAGCACATTGCAAAGGCAGCTTTACATGGCTCACAATGCAAAGCAGAGTAGGAGTAGAGAGGAAACTGCTTCCACCTATGTGAATTGGGGGGGATTATATTACTCCTACTCATTAATGTCTACTGGCGTGTGCATTAGATCAACTTTCACTTATAATAGTGCAACTTTTACTGCAGTATAAATTCACTGACCACCAGATTCGAGTTTAACCTTCTGTATTGGTTAATCTTGCACATACTACTCAATGTAGTACTAACACTGTATTGCTTGTTGTGTTGCATGGTTTTCAAATATCACAATATCTTACTTTTAATGCTATTGTCTATTTAGTATCCATTGCCTAGTAATCAGTTGGTACTGGGTACAGCTGCCTAAGTAAACTCCCAATTGAATGTGCACTATGGCAAATACAAATCTTCAGTATTTATATGGCAGATGTTGTAAGCAGTTTTGCAGAACATGCTAAAGATCCATACGTGACCTGCGCATATTTGTCAAACCTGACCTCTATGACACTGAGCATTCAGCAAGCACATAGTACACCTACTCTACATGTATTTTTAGAGACATGTAACCAGAGCATACAGTTCTATATCATATAACATAGACTGTATACAAGTTGCTGTAAAAGAAAACTATGTACCTTTAAATTAACTTAACTTCTATGGTACGTTAATGTGAAGAGGTTTTATTCTAAGTGATTCTGTAGCATTCCTGTTGGTCCATTCATCATGAAATTTGCCCACAATATAAAGGACAGCTGTTGAGTTCAAATGATGTGGAAAGTTAAAAGCAACAACAACAACAACATGTGTTACTCATTTAACTCATCACTTCTCTGGCATTAATACATACAGTACCCTCCACTAATATTGGCAGCCATGGTAAACATCAGCCACACAGGCTGTAAAAACTTTCTTTATTGCTTGTTCTATTTAACTTCAATTCAAAACATTAACAATGTGATAATTGTAAGGAATTGTACAATAACTGAAAAGAAAAACGAATTCGAGTCTTATTGTGATGATGTACCATAATTGTTGGCACCCACAGTTTAATACTTTGTGTCTTCTCCCATATTGCTTAATGAAACTGGAGAACACAAGGCAAGTGATCTGATACCAGTTCTCCAGATTCCCAGGTCCACACAAGTGAACTCTCCTCTTCGGCTCATCCTACAGATCTGCCATGGGGTAAACTCTGGGGCAAGGGTTTGACATTCTGTGGTCAGTAAACTAAGTTTGTGCTGATTTGAGGTGCTTTGGATCCTTGTCTTGCTAAAAGGTCCAACCATGACCCAGTTTTAGCTTCCTAGCTGAGGCAGTCAGATCTTGATTTTAGTTCTGCTGGTACTTGACGGAGTCTGTGACTCCATGTATCTGAAGAATTGTCCAGGGCCATCACAGGTCCACCTCCATACTTCACAGTGTGGATGAGGCACTTTTCTGGATGGCTATCTTTGTGTCCCACTGAAACTGTAGGGGCTTAAGTTGGTTTGTGTTTGACAGTAGAGGCTTGCTTTTGGTTATAGTTTGTGAGATGTTCTGACCCCAAGACCTAACAAAAGTCTGCAATTCTCCAGCTACTCTCCTTAGAGAGTACACATACGCACTACATGTACCATCCTCACACTGTGCGTGGGGTCACAATATACATGCGTCCTCTTTGTGGCAGATTCTGAACATCTTCATCTGCTATAAGCATAATTGCCCTGGTAGTGGAAGATGGTGTTTTTAACTGTTTTCTTCTATTTTCTTCTGTCTGTTTTCTGATTTGTACAACTCAACAGCATTTTGTGGCGCATCAGTGCTGTATTTTTTGGACTTTCTCATAAGGTCATGAGTGACTAAAGGAATCTGATCTGTGTTATCACCTCACATTTAAAACTCAGTGAAACAGGAAGTAATAGTGGACACTTTAAGCATTCTTAATAATTCAAGTGAACTTTAAAACATAACATATAAATGGGAATATACGTCGGTTAGATTTCACTCTAGGGGTGCCAACAGTTGTGGCACATATACATTGTTGTTTTATGATAAGATTTAAGTTTGCTTTCAATGCTTCAAATAATTGTTGGGGTTTTATTAAGATTTTACATGAAACATCAAAATAAGCAATACAGATATATAAATGGTCTTATCAGTTGATGGAAAGATACAGGCAGTTATTAATGCTGAGCTAAAGAGCAAGTCTTCAGTAAAAGTTAATTAGGATCGCTGGCTTTTTTGGTCAATTCAATCTACTGTATTTTTTATACAATTTCCCAAAACAAAGTCTCCTGGAAAATGTGTCGCTAGCCAACAGTGGATCGTACTTCGCCATTTTAAATGAATCCAATTCCACATCGAAACGTGGTGTAATTAAGTAATTAAGCTGTAAACAAAGTCATTCTTGAGGAACGTGATAAGAATCAGAAGAGGTTGATGCTCCTAAAAGCTACTTCAAAGAAAGCCATTACATGAAATGGTTTCAAAATCACTGTCTAAGATTTTATGATCATTTTAAGATACAGCTTTGACCTAAAACATATGTTTTAATATGTGTTAACACAAGACATACATGCAGAGTGTTGTAAGGCAAAACAGTCCCAAGTCAAACCTATAAAAAACAGAAGAGTAGGTTCACTGGTGGGTTTGGATAGTAAATATATGTCCATATTTATGCTGTAAACATTGTGACCCCTGGTTCCTACACTCTATATTTCACTCCTGCTAAGTATTGAGTTCCGGTGTTTCAGCCACACCTACTGCTGTATAAATCCAAACACATAGCCATTCAGTCTTCTTAGACAAGCCTTGGCAGTAGAATGGGTCGCACTGAAGAGCTCAGTGACGTTAAACATGGCTCTATCATGGAATGGTCACCTTTCCCACAAGTCAGTTTGTGAAATTTCTATCCAGCTAGACCCCGGCCAACTGTACGTGCTGTTATAGTGAAAGAGAAGTGTCTAGGAGCAACAACAGTTTAGCCACAAAGCGGTAGACCATGCAAACTCACAAAGTGGGACTGCAGAGTGCTGAGGCATGTAGAATATAAACATATTCCAAACTGCCTCTGAAAGCAATACAAGCCGAAGAACTGCACGTCTGAAGCTTCATAAAATGGGTTTCAATGGCCAAGCAGCTGCACACAAGCCTAAGATTAGTATGCGCAATGCCAAGCGTTGACTGGACTGTGTAAACGTCCAGTGGAAACGTGTTGCCTGGAGTGATGAAGCACGCATCACTGTGTAGTGATCTGATGGACAAATCCAAATTCTCACAGACTCGTTCCAAAACATTGTGGAAAGCCTTTATCGAAACCGTTATATCCACAAACAGGGGTTAACTCCATTGTCATGGTCTTGGAATGGGATGTCCAACAAACTCATGTTTCCAGTATTTTTCCTGGCCTTCCTAGGATGCAAGTACTTAGACATTAATGTACTTCATGCTTGTACTATATACCGTACTGGCAAGACTGTACTATATACTGTATTGGCATGAAATGAATAGAGGACCCGTATGTACACACTGCATATTAATTTATGTGCATTTGTAAATGTTTGGTTTGTTTAGAATAATGTTTCCACTTCATAGTCAGAAAGGATTGTTAGTATATTTATTTAATACCGTGACTGCAAAGTGATGGACCACAGTTAACTAGCCCATGTCTTTTTTTTCTCCTTGAAGTTGATTTCTGATGTTTATGTTGATTTACATACTAAAAACAGTTAATATTCATTCTTACAAGGCCATTTTCCATCCTGTCTTGATCACTGGGGGTTTAAAAAGGCTGTTCTCGGCCTTGCCTTTAAAACTTACAATGGTGTTTGAAGGTTTGTGAACCCTTTATTATTTTGTGAATATATACGAACAAATAAATATAAATGTCACCTAAAATATGCTCAGATCTTCATTCGGTTAATATATAAGGAGGACCCAATAAAACAAACCCAACATTGACAGTTATATAGTTTTTCATCTGGTTACTAAACAAAAAGGTCCTCTATTAAAATGTCTTTGTTGGTAAAAGTGTGTGAATCTCTAGAATGATCAGCTGGGTATAGGGCATAATTAGGCTCAGGAGGTTCAATCAACTGACTGGCAATCAGGTGTGAGTTTGGCTGACTCTACCTTATTTAAAAAACATCAGTTTGAGGCTTCTCCATCAAGTCTGGTCTTTACTGCACACATTTGTTAGTGCAAGTCATGGCTCAGTCAAATGAAACATTGGAGAATTTTTTTGCCAGAGCTCATTAGAGCTCAATTTCTGATGAGTTTGGACCCTACTGATCCACTGTCAAGCAGACAGTGTACAAATGGAGGAACTTAATAACATTGTTACCTTTCTCAGGAGTGGTCATCCAACAAAAATGACTCCAAATCTAAGGAGCACAATATTCTGGGAGATTACAAAGTATCCCAGGTTAACACCTGAGGATCTGCAGGCTTCTCTTACACTGGCTAATGTCAGTGTTTATGAGTCCACAATTGGGCAAACACTTAACAAGAATAGCATGTATGGAATGATAGCATGGAGAAATCTATTACTGGCCAGGAACAACATTGCTCCAACTGGATCAGGACAGCTTGCCATCATTTAATGGAGCTATGGAATCTGGATTGCATAAAGAAATTATATAGGAGAATAGATGGGCATCCATTCGTGAACTGAACTTCAACAGAAGACGGTTCCTGCAGGACGACAACAACCATAAATACACCAGCTACTCTACAAAGAACGGCTGAAGCAGAGGAAACGTTGCGTCATGGAATAGCTTAGTCAAAGTCCGGACCATAATCCAGCAAAACTGTTGAGGTAGAACATACGATGTGGTGTTCATTCAAGAAAGTTCACCAACATAGCAGAGTTAAAGCAGTTATATAAGGAGGAATATTCCAAGATTCATCCGAGTCATTGTGCAGGCCTCATCAATTATTATAGGAACAGCTTGACTGAAGTCACCGCTACTCAGATGAGTCATGCCAGTTACTGAAACCAGAGGTTTACATACTTTTGCCAACAAAGACACTTAATGTTACATTACTGAGTTCAAAAATGAATGAAAAACTATATACTGTTTTGCGTTTGATGTTTAATTAGGTTCTGTTTAAACAGAGATGTTCTACATTTATGTAGAAACAGTCATAACTACAGAGTTCACAAGCAGCCCTGTATGTAGGTGAACTGTTCTGATACCATCTTGATAACTTCAGTGCAAAAGGGTGGGGCTTAGTTCTGTAAGCTGAATTGGATGTGTATGTATGTACATAGATGAGCATGTAGATGTGTCATCACAAACAGTGTATTCAAAACTGGCTGCTTTTGCACTGGTAAGCTTTGAGACTTTGGAAAGCTCGCTTGGTATTCCATGACACTGGCTCTTTTAATGATGTAGCTGCAGTATGAAGTTCTACAGTAGTGCTGTTCCTTGTTTATTGGATGTGCTTGTTCTGGCATATGTTAAGTTTTACAGCAGAGTTACACCTCTTCCCGGCTCCACACAATGAACTTTGCCTCACAGTCCAGCAAAGTTATGCCATCCACCTCCCCCCTCCACTTCCATTCTCCAGTCCACACAGTCGCACGCTGAGGCCTCCTCGCATTTTCAAGAGGTAGAGTAAAGGTTTGAGAAAGTGGGCGTGTCTGGTGCTTGTGTGGGCGGGGCCGTTCGTCCCTCGCTACTTTGGCATTGGCTGCTCGCTAGCCAGTCAGGCCTTGGCTTGTATTTCAATATTGGGTAGCAGTAGCAAAGCGCTTTGGCTGAGCGCTGCTCTGGGCGGTCAGCTCCACCGTGGCGCATCACTTTTTGCCCATCAGGACCCCAAAAGCAGCAAAAACAGGTCAGATCTGAAAACAAGCGGAGCTTTGGGTTGAATCTGGGGGGCTGTGAGGGGCACTTGCCATCTTCGACTTGAAAAAAAGGGAGGAATTTAGTCACGTTTTCAAGATGGCAGACACTGAAGAAGTTTCCTCCACAACTCCTAACGAAGTGCAGGAGGAATCAGCAGTGGGGGACTTGAAGGGGGACAGCAGCGAGGCCGTCGCTAAAGAGGACAACGTAAGTTTGACTGCTGGTGTACAAGATGAGACTGAGCTAAACGAGGTAAAGAAGGGTGTGGACACGCAAGCCGAGGTTGAATTACCTCCTCTCGCCTGGGAAGCAGCAATAGCACCAGCTTTAACTCCAGTACTGGAGCCTGAGCCAGAGCCGGTGGTGACGAGCACGGTGGAGGAACCACTGACAAAAGAGGAGCAAAAGAAGGAGGAGGAGGAGGAGGTGGTGGTGCCTCAGACTGCAGACAAAGCCGAGACTGAGCTGCCGGAAAAATTTGATTTGATTTCTTACTCAGAGCCGACGGAAGTGGAGGAAATAAGTCCTCAGATTGAGGAGCAGCAGGTTGCAGCAGAAGCGGTNGGAGGTGGTGGTGCCTCAGACTGCAGACAAAGCCGAGACTGAGCTGCCGGAAAAATTTGATTTGATTTCTTACTCAGAGCCGACGGAAGTGGAGGAAATAAGTCCTCAGATTGAGGAGCAGCAGGTTGCAGCAGAAGCGGTAGCAACGGCAGTAGCGGCAGCAGCGCTAGTGCAGGAGGTCACGGCACCAGAAGCCGAAGAAGCCCCGAAAGCGCCTCCGGCTGATGAGAAGGAGCCCGAGCAGGCGGAGGTTGTCACTGCAGTGCCTGAGCCTGTTGCAGAGCCAGTAGCAGCAGCTGTGACATCGACTGTAGAGCCTGAGGAGATTACAGCATCGCCTGTAGAGGAGATAGAGGTGATACGACAACAAGAGGACTTTAACATTACTGCTGCAGCTGCTCCAGAACCTGTCGTGATCAAAGCGGAGGAAACGTTCAAATCAGCCCCAGCCCCAGTGGAAGTGGAGGAGGAACCGACTCCAGCAGCCCCTGCACCACCAACGCCACCACCATCACGTGAGTGCTAGCTGTTTCTCCATGTGAATGTTTATGACCGTCACCTAAGCGGCATTTGTCATGCATCTTCGTCCATCTGTGCAGAACTAGGCTGTTTGGTTAACGCTATAGGCTGAGCATTAATCACAGCCCAGCACCCAGCCCCTCTATCGCCTATATGGGATGACCATGCTGATTCACTCATAAACGATGTCACGGTGTGATTTAGCTGGTCAGGGATTTTGCTGCTTGGCTCTGCACACGCTGCAGTGTATAAGCTAAAACCGCTGTATAAACAAGAAAGCGTAATGTTAGATGATGACGAGACACGCAGCGCTAGTTAGCATTGTTGCTAACGTTATCTGAGGAGCCCCTGCGGCCCACCTGTCTCAGTGCCAATATGCGTTAGCTGGAGAAAAAAGTAGACCCTGTTAAATAGCCAAGAGCATGTAGGTTTCATATTTGGACCCCCTTTAAACCCCCAAAATGACATTTCTTTCTGTGTAATATCAGCGAAGTGAGCTGAGGGGCTACAGGAGGGCTGGTTTCAGTGGTGATTAGCATCAGTTTTCAAACAAAGGAGCTCCCACCCTCCTCAAGTGGATGGCTCTGGGGTTATGAAAAAGCAGCTAAGTGGGTCTGGTTCAGCAGTGGTGCACTAGAAATGATTTTAGGTCATGTTTCTCCCCCCTCCATTTGTTTTTGGGGACCTTGAGACCCATCCCAATTGTTTAAGATGACTGATTGAGCTGGGATCTACCCGGTTTTAGCCCAGTTTGTGAAAATAACATACTGTAGCTGCTGATCATATTGATTTTAGCTCCTAGACGTGGAAGTTAGATCCGTATTAGTCGAGAATTGCTGTCACATAAAGCTCCCTGTAAAGCACCCCGACTGGAGGCCACTAGGGCGGGGTTGGCTGAGGTTGGGAAGTACAAAGGCGAGGAATGACTGACATGGGCTGCTGACTTCATTTCAGTAGCATGATTCAAGGCATCCGGCTGAAACAGCTTTAGCATTATTAGTAAGGGTAGAATAATCTGGTGAGCATTTCTCATAGTAAGCTTAAGACTGTTGGGGTTGGTGGTGCAGATGTGACACATGAAGCCATTGATCAGCAAAGCTCATTATTCCTTTGCCTTTGTGCCTTTATGGGCCAATTTCCCACCCAGACGTTGACTAAACCTGATTTTGGGCTTTCAGTGGTGAATCTACGTTGGGCATTTATATTTGGCTGTTATTATACTCTTAATAAACTCATCATTTATGTATTAGATGCCAGGTTAGATTGTATTAGATGCCAGGTTAGGTTGCATTAGATGCCAGGTTAGATAGTATTAGATGTGCCTGTATTTATGATAGCTTACATTTACCTGCCTTTGTACCTTGGATTATGCCTGATTTGGCTTTAGTTTCAGTGAAAGTGATGAGTCACCATTAAAAGTGGTTTCGTGTTATTGTGTCCTGGGCTTTAAACTAGTAACCCCCTTGAACTTGATTTGGAAGACCACACCCTTCAGCCGGTTCAGGGGTCTGCTAGATGGATTTAGGGGGAAGAGCTGGGGCCTGATGTGAAATATAGCATGAGCCTATATATAAACCAAGTGGTCCATGCTGCTGCTGTTGCCGGTGTTCATTTCAAAGGCTCCTTCTCAGTAATACTGTAAAAAGTAATGCGCTGGGTGTGTCCCTTCCTCCAGTGCCTGCTCATTGGCTACTTTGCAGGCCGTACAGTGGAGAGATCGTCTGCAGTTTACTGTCTGTATGCAAATGTGCGTGCTTTTGTTCCCCGCCATTGAGCAGGCACACATAGATGTGCTTGGCTGAAGTCCGAATTTCATCTACAGTATTTCAGAAAGCTAAAGGTTTGTTTGTGCTATTGATCTACGTGGCCAATGAAAATGACAGTTGGAAGCCAGCGGAAAGTGACCCTTGCATGGTCAAAAGTAAAGCCAGAGAGCATTTTATTTGCTTTACACTTCAGGTGGTTGTACTGTGCCCTTGGGGATCAAGATTGTTTTTGAGCACTACAGACCAGTTCTTCTCCTGAATTTGTGCTGCATGTGATGGCTAAGGCAATGGAAATGTCAACTCCCTGCTTTAGTTCACTGCCTAAATTGAAGATGATGAAGGATGCATCACAAAAGCATTAGGTAATGTTTGTACTGAGATCATCCACCTATTTGTCATCACGTTTTGTTCCGTTAAACCAAGGCGCTGCTGTTCTTAATCACAAACTACATACATATCAGTGGTTTGATTGAAACAGAAATACAGACCGAATGGAGGGGGGGTGCACATCACAAAGGGATGTTTTCTGCTCGAACTCTGTAGCCTCTAGCAATGCTATATGACATTTGTGTCATATACAAGTGTTGAACATGGGTACATATTGGTGAGCGCATTTAAGCTGGTTCGTAGTTGGTTGCTTTGTGTGTCGCATCTTCTAAAGGATGGTGATATGGCAAAAATATATTGCTGAATGCTATCAAAAACTGCGCATGCAATGATTTATTCAATATTTGCCATACTAAACAGTTAAAGGGGCCAAGTTTGCTCTCTTCATGAAGAAACATGCAGTTGGTCAGTGTTGTACGCATACTGAGCATAAGGTCATGCTCAGAAGAGCATATTGTATTGTGTTATGACATAATGTGTTATATCAACAGCTATATATGTTGTCATATTGCCCAGCCCGACCTTATTACACAATATTACGTTTTTCTTCAGATGAACCCAGTCTTCCTGCCCCTGTTGCTGCCCCTGCTGCTCCATTTCCGCCTCTGATGCAATTTACTTCAGGCAAGTTCTCTCTTTATGCTACTAATTCTCTTCTCTGCCTTTACGCTCACTGTGTCTGGCTTTGCTACTGCATTTGCTGTTTGCTGATTATTAACTATTAGGTGCTAATTGCATGCATGACGAATGTTTAGAGAGGTAGACCTATACTCAGTGTTTATGGAAGTCGTCAGACTGCTTTCAACTGAAAATGTAGTGTAACTGAGTGCATGCTTTAAATGATATTCATTGCTGGTTTAACCGTTCAAAGCTCCAATCAGGAATCTCTTTTCATGACCCGGAGAATGACAGAGACTCAAAGTTCTGATTGAAGGTTTACAGGAAGTAGCCAAATTAGGTGTGTGTTTTATGAGTGGGATGTATGTAGAATGTAAACTGTTTACATTCTTTGAACTACCGATGATTGATTGACTTAAGGAATTTGGCTACTGCGTGTTCTACTGCTTGCAGACTGGTTCCAAGGTTTTTGAGCAGATGAGGGTTGTTATTTGTCCTGATATGTCATTTTCTTCTCTGTCTACCTAAAAAGCAGGCAATTCTTCTGCTTCCAATTTCCCCTCCCTCTTTTTCTTTCCTCTCTGTCCTGACTATGTGAAAGAACCTCTCCCACCAGAGATGTTGTACCATCCCTTTCAAGTCTGTAATACCCAATGTCATGGATTAATAATGGGCCACAGTCGAATTAACTTCCCCGTTTCTGTTGGTCAGAAGAATATCATGACACGGTTGTAAAGAAGGCATACACAAATATGCACACTTGAGAAAAAGGAGCAATGAAAGAGCAACTAAACCTCCCTTGGAAGCTCTCCATCTCAGGTGCCCTATAGTCCAAGCACAAGATAAGCCGTAGTGTTAATTCTGCCTTTACCTCTGATTCAACAGAGAACGGAAATTCTTCACTCATAGCTCCACAGGATATTACGAAGACAGCCATGGATTCGTTCGGCGATGATTCCCCATCTAGGAACACACCTAGATACGAGCCGGATGTGTTGAACCAATCGGACGACGACTTAATGTTTGAAATGAAGAAAAATCCTTTTCAAGGTTTCTCGCCTGTTGACCACCCCAGCAGTGAGTTCTCTCATTTTGGAGAATCCGCAGCAGACGTGAGAGCAGCACAGATGTCCGATAGTCCATCCCCAGACCTGGTCCAGAATGCTTATGATGGAGAACTGCAGGAAGATGTACAGGACTATGAGCCATCTTTTGATTCCCGGGAAGCAGCCACTGAATCACTAAGACAACAGCTTGCTGCTTCTGACATTTTTACAACGTCTTCTAAAGAGCACGAGGAGTCGAGCTTGCCACCCTCCCTCCCTGACATTTTGAAGTCCTCGCCACTCAACCCAGACAAAGTAGACTCAGGATCGTCTGAGGGAAGCCCCGATTTCAGTCCAGTCCATAGAAGTGGGAACGATTCACCAAATGCCCCTTTCTCCCTGTCAGGGAACAATCCTTTTGCTTTCGAAACCAAGGTTCCTTTGCTTAAGGAGATGACTGAGGAGACCGAGGCCAGGGCCGCTGCTGCCGCTGAGAAAGCTAAAATAGAGGCCGACAAGTCTCCAGAACAAATATTCGGCGCCTTTGACCTCGTTAAGGAGACCGAGATCTCTCCAAAGGGCAACGAAGCTTCAGTGGAAGACCAAGACGATTTCAAGAGTTCAAGTCAAGATTCTGTTCAGATGGTTGACAGATTTGAATGTCTCAGCTTCCCAACTGGAAAGTCCCAGGAACACTTTGACTCTGAAAGCCCCTCTGCAGATTCACTCTCCCCAGTATTGGAGGCCATGGCGAAGAACCCAGCAAGTTTCCAGATCGAACCCGAGAAGAACCTTGTCAAGGAAGACGTTGAAGAGGCCGCTGATGAGGTCTCTGAGCAAGAAGCTTCATCTGAAGAGTTTGAGTTTGTCGAGAAGCCACCACGAGGTGCCATCGACGAGTTTCTGGAAACGTTAGACAACTCCAAGTTTGCCAAAGCATCCGAGATGCCTGAAGAGGAGGAGGATGTGGTGCCAAAACATGCAGAGGAGATTGTAGAGAAGACGATGGATGCAAGTTCTGCTGCGCAGGAAGTGAAAAGTTCTTACCTTCTGCTTACCGAGCCTTTAGATGGGGCTTCTCCAGCGAGAGGTAAAGCCGGCCTTGAATTATCAGATTTCCAAGTGCCCTCCCAGGCTCCTTTGGACCCCTCCCCAGTGGTCATAACCGAGACGATGGCCACACAGAAAGCGGAACCTAAAGCCGTCAAGCTGCCTAGCCTGCGTGAGGGAGCAGGTAAATTTCAGGCCATGTAGCTGCTCGTTATCATTTCATTTCTGTGTGTGATGTCGTCACCATCTCCCTTTATGTCCGTGTTCATGCATTTCCCTCATCTTTTTTTTATCCTGCATTTTTCTTTACTCACTCTGCATGATGTCATGGTCGTGATGCATGTTCGTAATGGGTGTAATGAATGCTTAGTTTCATTTTTGCATTATCTGTTCAATTCACAAACCTTTGCCATTCACCTCCCTTGTTTTACACATTCCTTACTCCATTGCATTGGCCATGACAATGTGTATATATATCCCAATGTTATGTCTTTATTTTATTATTTTTACTTTATTACTTTTATTTTAATAAGAGTCGGTCTTTTTTCACTGTACCAAGTCAAAACTGTAAAGAAGCTAATTAATCAGTTTGCACTGAAGCAATTTCAAATGTAGCTTCGTTTCACTCTACATATGAGTAGACGTTTTTTTTTTTATTGTGTGCGCACGTTATATTACTTCTTGTCAACATGACCTTGTTTAGCCAATACATTACACTAGCTATGAAGCAAGGTGGCTGATTATCCAAATTAGACCAGGGGTACCGATCTTTAATGCATTGTGGGGGGCAAAATGAGGAGTTTGTGGGGGACTGAGGGCCATAAAAATGGGAAATCTGTGGAGAAATAAAGATTTATAATGTATACCACTCTATTGCAGGCGTGTCCGATCTTATCAACAAAGAGCCGGTATGATTGCAGGGAGCGCACCTGATCAGTTGTTTAACGTCTGAGACTAAAAGTAGAGACGGGTATGCTTTAGCTTGTTTGGAGCGAAATCCTGCAGCCACCTCGGCTCACTGTGGATAGCATCGGACATAAAATGGCATATTAAAGTGATACTAATCTAATGCTAATGTAGTAACTTGTGAAGTTTAAATACAAGTTGGCGATTACGTTCATTTCAGGTGAGCCAAACTGAATGTCCTCGCAGGCTAACTTTAGGCAGGCCTGATTTAGACTATTAGGCTATAAGGACAAATAAATAACTAGATTACCTAGATTTGTTGGGTTCTTTGGTTCCTGGTTGGGTCAGTTCTTGTTTGGCAATATGCAGTAGAAAATGCGCTAAGAGAGTGACTCAGATTGTCACTGAGCGCTTGATCCAGATGCTTGATGCATATTTCAACTTCCCTTACATAAGGACTATGTTTAACTGAGGTTTAAATATAGGTACTTCCCTCATTGATTTGTAATATATGTTTTTAAAGCCACTCAGCCATTCTTGATTTTCTTTGAGGAAGAGCATTTGACTTGCATGCAATCAGGGAAGTTCCTGTTTTCTTTATCTTATACCAGCAGTTTTACAGTCTCATTGTTTTCCTACAGACGGCAGTTAACAAGTCAACTGTGCGCACACAGGCCTAACAGGACGACTTCAGTGTTCAGGGTCATTTGTAAGCGGGCACGTTTGGTTAAGTTTTTACCTTGAACAGTTTCATAACTTTCATAGCTCTAAAACAAGTCCGATGAGCTCACACACACACACACACTGAAGTCTCATAGAGATGTTGGGATATGTGCGCAAACCTCTATAGATGAGAATCTGTTACATGCTGCCAGGACCATAAGGATCCACCTGCCTGCATTGCGACACGGGTCATCAAAAAGCAGATACGTTTATCAGCTGTGTTGCTTCATTTGTGAGGCACTGCGTTGGTTACAGCAGATACTGTGCTGTGCCCGCTCTCATGGTGTCAACTCTTACACAGATGATTTATTGCACTAGTCATTGGCCTCGCGACCACACCTTGGCCTTAAAGCCTTCAAAGGCTTTGTACTTTGTCCCTTTAGATTTGCCTAAAACGATGCCCCTGAGAGAAGGGGAGCCACTGTTTGTTTAGGACACCCGAGTAGTTAAGCTTTAGGTCAGACTGTGACCACAATGTCCCGAACGTTTGAGTGACTATGGAGAGTGACAAACTGTTGAGGCCGAGCGGTCATTTACTTTGAAAGGGGCGCCCTCTAGTGGCCACCTCCATGCTAACTGATGTCGTTGTGCTAGAATAATGCGCACTGTCTGGCCATTCACAATGCACACCTGAATACTGCTTTATACGTCGTGCAGTTGCTCTTTAGGTGCTTTTCTTCCCCCACTGTTTGACTTCGTACATGTTTTAGTTAAAACTCATAATGAATTAATTTCTCTAATTAAATATCTAAAGCTATATATAATGCAATACTGCTAATATAATGAATATAAAGGTGCTCGCAGAGGAATTTGCAATGTGAAGGATGGTAAATAGGTTGGTATAAGTATAGGGAACATGGTGGCTTCGTGTGTGTGTGTGTGTGTGTGTGTGTGTGTGTGTGTGTGTGTGTATGAAGGAGACAAAGAAGGTGTGGATCTGTATTTGCAGATGTAAATGTTAAGGAGAAGGGTGTGGGTGTGTGTGTGGGTGGGTGGGAGGAGAGGGCGGGGGGAGGTGAGAAAGAGAAAGAGAGACTGCTAGGGAGAGTCGCTGCGTCAGTGCATTTAGTGGTTCCCCGAGCCAGCAGACAGTCAGCTGACCTCAGTCCTGCAGCCTAAGAGAGGCAGAGCGAGTGAGCAAGCGAGTAAGAGAGAGAGAGAGAGAGAGCGCGCACGCTGCAGTCATCTCACTTGAGGGAACCTTCCTTCGCGTCGGCCCCCCCTCGCCCCGCCCGCCACTGCAGCTCAACACTCCTCACCCGGCTTGGAATGCCAAGCTGATCCCCTGCAGCCCGGCCCTACCATCCACAGGGAAAAGCTATGGACAATAAGGACAACCAACCTTCACCTAACTGGAAAGACCAGGGTACAGCTACTATGTTTGCTAAGAAACCAGTACTCAGGCTAGCTTGCTGCCAGGTGACTTCTAAAGTTCTTAATGCTCATGGTGGTGGAAATGAGTATAACTTGAGCTGTTGTACAGTTGTAGTGTCATATGTCAGTTTGCTTAGCATTAGTACAGTCTGAAATGTGCATGGTTTACTGTGTCACGTTTCTAAAGGCTTCTTCTTTAGATTCGTTCTAGTGGAAATGTTCATGCGTAGACCTTTGGCCCCAGTATAGCTTGTCAGTGATGACAGGCATGGTGCGTTCAAAGGTTCTGGGTGAGGTAGGCTGATCTGTGCCAAAAGTGTCTGCAGATAAAGGATGATTTGCAGATATTTGCATGCCTGCTGGGTGATCTGGAACTGTCTAAAGACAGCTACTTCTAATGTAGTTAACAGTAAAGCTTGAAGGATTGGTCTTGTACAGTGAAATCGGCCTGCAATGACCCATACATAGTGTTGTCCTGTTTCTCATTGAGAATTTTTTTCCAGCATTCCAGGTTGCTTGCTTATTGTTAACAATGCATCTTCGTTGTTAAAGAGTGCAGAGCTTTCTACTCAGGCTAGGAACTTTTAGCCATTGTCGGCTGATGATCATGAGTGTTGCCTTTGTGACGGGCTAAAGATGCTGTGTCACAATTGACTCGCGTTGCAACAGTGAGGGCATTGTGCTCAGGGTCAGCTCTATCTATCTGCCACAGTAAGATTATGTTTAAGTATGTGGTCATAAAGAGGCATCAGTGTTATAACGTTTAATATAATGGTGATCTCAGTAACCGCAGAACGTTCTCTGGGAGTAATACATTTGCTATTGGTTTCTATGCGCTGTGTCCATTCGTTATTGGTTTCCATGTGCTTTAATAATGGAGTACCATGAACATGGGTTATGTTTGGATCTGAATATGTAGTGCTGTTAGTGTTTAGGTGTACGTGTTCTTTTACATAAGCAGATATATTTCCTGACAGCTTGCTGTCAGTTACTCTACGGGATGGTTGCAGACAGTTTCAGAGAGTTCTGCGAAGGGTTTACTGTTGCACTCATCTACCTAAATGGGGGTTTAAAATTAGATGCAGTTATCACAGGTGAAGCCGTGCCAGACTGCTGGAGCTGGATCGTTTGTTGCATTAAAGGGCCCGTGTGGTGTTTACACAAGTGTTTACACACAGAATTCTAGGATATTTAAAGCAGCCTTCAAAAAAAAAGAAAATGGCTGCAGAACCTCAGCATTTTTGACATGACTGAGTGCCTACCTCAGAAACTGTCTATGTTTTAACCTTAACTTAAACACCTAACTAAAATGCCAATTATGCCTTAACTTTTGAAGGAGCAGTGTGTTTGCCCTCTTTACAGCCAGTGTGAGCTTTGTCTGTACTGAGCTACTGTAGCAACATTGCAAAAGATGGCAGTCTCTTTCGGAGGACTACCCACTCCTATGTAGATATATAGGACTCATTCTAGACTAATTCAAACACAACGATTTGCATTTACAGGTAGTCATGCATTAATCCAAGCATAGTTTGTATCCCATTTATGCTAATAGAGACCCCTGAATTTTACATACTGCTCCTTTAATTAGGCTATATTTGAAACATTTGTTATGTAGGTCCCATCTGAAGAAGCTAAACCAAACATTTTGTACATACATTGTACAAATAAATGTGACAGCCTTGTGTGTGTGTGTGTGTGTGTGTGTGTGTGTATATATATATATATATATATATATATATATATAGGTTTACCCACTGCTTTGCCGACCAAGTGTGTTAAAGGTACTCAGTTTGGTCTGTTAGCTAGCCAGTAGGGTTTGTAGGTATAGGTGTGGCACTTCATTAGCATTAGATGATTCGTTTGCCGTGTTGGAGCTTATGGGCTTCAGCTTGACCGTGTCAGTAAAGTGCATCACAGAATTTGTGAATTGTCTCCCAAAAACAGGAGGGAAAGGACAAGGACGTCAGACGCTATTGATGGTAGGAATCATTCAACTGGTGGTAGAAAACAGAAACAGAAAGGCTGCGAGTGTTGCACAGGCAGCCAGGTCTGTGCTTTCTCATACGTCCCAGTTTAACCCCACAGTGAGAGCAAGAGAGGGAGAAAATCGTTATGAGTGAATGCGCTGTTTCTGTGTGCGTGTCGTCACTGTGTGCGCATGCGCGTTTGCGCTCCCCCTCGCCGTCCCAGCAGGAAGTGCGCTCGCTCTCTCTCTGTCTCGCGCGCGCTCTCTCTCCCTCGCGCTGCTCTGCGCGTGTGTATGTGTGTGTAGCCTCTGCGTCCCGGAGCTTCAGGCGGCGCAAGATGGACGCAGATCGGGGTCAGTGAGTCTTATCAAATACAGATCAGCTCTGTTATGTCTCGAATACATAGCCAAACCCGTTCAGACGCTCTGCACGCGCCGTATGTAGCTAACGTGCCGTATCTCGCCTGGTTTCTTTATCCGGCGCGGGTGCCGATCCACGCGGGGAGAGGACGGGAGCGGGTTTCCTGGTGCAAGCAGCCTCGCTCCGTTATTTTTAGCCTGCTCGGAGCTGCGCCGTGCTTACCATATGTAGGCAGGCAATCCTACCAGGAGAGGGTAAAGCCTTTCACTACGTGCAAGTGGGTGTGAGAAAGAGAGAGAGTGAGCGAGCATGAAAAAACACGAAGCTGAAGTCATCTTGTAGTTCGAATTATCCCGTTCCACCTTAAATGGTGCAGCAGGTACATTGTGGCGTAACTGCTGCACCATTTAAGGTGGAACTGGAAAATACGAACCACAAGCTGCGCCGTTAGATCTGTGGCAGTATATACGTCATGGCGTCGTAATGATGTAATAAAGTAGTGATGTAACCGTGTTGTTTAATACAGCTGGATTTATGGAGGAGAAAGTGCCGTTACTTTCTGACGTACAGTACGTTCGCGTTTGTACTGCCGCGCTAGCAGCCAGCCAACCAGCCGGCCTCCATATTTGTCTCAGCGTTACACTTGCCTTCCATGTCAAGAGACGTCAGGCGGTCAGAAAATAACCTCTTTCAGATCTAATTCTGGACTGACCTGTCCGGAATTGCCACGGTCACCCAAGTGCTGAAAAGCTAGCTGTCACGGGCAGAAGCGAAGCTCAGTGTAGATGCGCCCGAGAATGACAGGAAAGCACGCTTCGTTTGAAGGATGAGGCCTAAAGGGGAAGTCCACCGACTATTCGAAATTTCTGTGTTGGATCAATCTTCAAGGTTAAGGCGCCATTAAGGGTTGTTCGCAATAGTGGCCAGTTTTTGTCTCGAGTCCTTGAAATGTGAGTAGGGTCGTTCAGAGCATGTTCACGCGGAAGTGGTTTATTGCAGGGCTGATTTATGCAGACTGAGTTCTTTACGGTGGTGGTGATGGGAACCAGGGGTCATGATGCCTACCACGCACACACACACACACACACACACACACACACAGAGCTATTGTATTTACTGAACCAAACCACTAGTGAAGCTACACAGAGGTTTTATAAGTAATAGTGATGATGAATTAGTCGTACATCTGGAAAAGTAAGGGGGACTATTTTGCTTTACAGCGCCCTGCCTGTACCCCGCCGCCACCGTGCCACAAAACAACGTGTTAGACATCAGGCAGCCTGTATGGAACTATTTAATACATCACAGTTCTGTGAAGGAGCTTTCAGAGGCATTAAACTTGATCAGATGTCTGGTTCCTGTCACCACCACTGTGAACGACTCAGACATTTCGCACCAAACCACTCTGAACGTCTTTGTTTGCATATCAGCTATTTAATTATGTAGATAATTTGAATAGTTGGTGGAGGTCACCTTTTAACACCTCCGAAAGCTGCCTTGCAGAATCATCATCTGTTAGATGAAGTTGTTATGAACGTGTTGGTTGACCCCACAGACAATGCTTTCAAAAAGGTTTCGGCCCATTACTGATTGATCCATGTAGAATTGTGGAAAATTTTGCGGAATTCCCCTTTTTGCCCGCAGGCCTCTGACTTCTGTTCTGCTGGTTTTGTGCTTTTGAGCGTGCAGCTGTTCTACTGAAAGAAGGCAGGGATTAACCGAGAGAGATGTGATGAGCACACAGCCCTGGTTAGGGTCAGAGTCTGGCCGTTTTTCAGGGTGAGGTTCATGCGGGTTTAAAGTGATCCAGATTCCCGCTCCCCCCCTCCCTTTTTTTTTTTTGTTTTTTTTTTAGGCAGGATGCGTTCAGGAGTAGATGGGCAGACATGCCTGCAGACAAAATTATCGATTTTCTTCTGTGTTTTTTTTTTTTTTTTTTTAACCTGGCCGCTGTACAAAGTGGCTTATGTGCAGGTCATCGTACGAAGGGAAATGAATTGATTTATTTATTAGATATTAGGAGATTTGAACCATATGCGGGTTTTGGTGTGGAAAAAGAACTCACAGAGGTCGAAATGTATATTTAAAGCAAATCCTTTTGACTTTCCATGGCAGTGTATGCGAGTGTGAGCCATAAAATGGCTATTGTTAGGTCATATTATGTTACTTATTCGCCATGTGGTGGAGTTCAGAGGTCACAAAGATCACAAGTTAGCAATTTTGACTCTATTACTGGCCTTGTTGCTAGTTATAGATCAGGGCCTCTGTCCACGAAGCATCTCTGAGTAGGACTGCTGATCCATGATCAGGTTCTTCTCTTGTTTACACTGATGGTGCTGACAGAAACCGATCCTAGATCAGCTGTCCTGCTCGGAGAAGCTTCTGTGTATACAGGCCCAGAGGTGACCACTACTAACTGTGTCAAGTACATTTCTGTTAGGAGTGAGAATCCACTAGTGTCTGTGTGTCGGTTTGTTAATCATCAGCATGTTTAATGTGATGTCCTCATCCACATTCCTACCTCACCTGCAAAATCCTTCTGACTGTTAATGGGCCATTAAAAAAAGGTGCGTTGCTTTGATGGTTTTGCTCACTGACTGTGGGCCTTTTGTTCTTCTGTTGCAGTGGTGGACCTTCTTTACTGGCGTGATGTGAAGAACACGGGGATCGTGTTTGGAGCCAGCCTCTTGCTCCTTTTCTCCCTCAGCGTGTGCAGCATCATCAGTGTTCTCTCTTACATTGCCCTGGCCCTCCTCTCCGTCACCATCACATTCAGGATATACAAGGGCATCCTGCAGGCCATCCAAAAGTCTGATGAGGGGCACCCATTCAAGTGAGTGGTGTCGCTTTGAGTAGAGAGGTGCAATCTGACTACTTTAGATAATGCGTATTGTGATATATCGACTGTTAGTGATTCGGTGCTATTTAAATTGCAGGTCATTATGCAGGACATTTTCCACATTCTCCATATTAGCACCCACGATGCCTTTGACTTGATGTGCTCAAAAGAATAGTTCAGATGTTTCAGCTGTTTTTAGACATGGTCATGTTTAGGGATGTGTTTACATGGTGCTTGTTCATAAATCGTAAGTGTTGTTTAGTATCATTGGTTTGGAACGTGTTTAATACCAGTTGTATCATTTTATAGAGATGGTTCATAGCCTAATGAACATGCATTTTGCTGTTTCTCTTCGTGCACCTTATCTCCTAAAACTGCTTGGTTCAGTATTTCAAATAAATGGGCAGGCTTGTGAACTAGTAACTCGAATCAGTAAACTCAGTAAACTATCAAGAATCCCAAAGAGCGTTCTTAAACGCTCTTATAAGATGACTTAATTATTAATAACCCTTAGATTACTTAATTGCCAGTGTAGTCGAAAGTGACAGCCATGCACAGGACCTTACTTTCTCTTCTGTCACCATATTTGTACCTGAATTCCCAATATGGAATGTTAACAAATATTGGAATACTAATAATGCAATTACCGGTGCTAACTGATAAGAGGTTAATACTTCTCAGATGCATTGTTAGCTTAGGTTTTCAAGTTGCGCTGTTGGTCTTTGATGTTTGTATGCATTTGGTGAGGCTCTACCTCCGTGGCTTAGCCGTTTTCCTGGCAGCGCTGCAAGCTAAGCCTTTCTCCAGACGTCTCATGAGCCTCTCATTTAGATCAAATAAGCTGGCTTTAGCATTAAGAGAAATTCATTGGCCTCCACTTGATTTAAGCTGGTTTATAACACTTCGGGCACTTCTACAACATCTCTGTGGAACGTAACAGCTCAAAACAAACTCAGAAACCCAAAAGCCAAACAAGTGTCAGTGGTTTATGATGAGCGGTCATGGTTTTCTGTTGTGTGATTGATGATGCAGGTGGGAAATGAATGATGGGGTTTTTCTTTTTGTAGGCAGTATCTGGCCCAGGAAGTCGCGTTGCCTGCAGAGGTGGTCCATAAATACAGCGACATAGCCCTCGGGCGGATCAATGCCACCATTATCGAGCTGCGCCGCCTGTTCCTGGTTGAGGATTTGGTCGATTCTCTCAAGGTGAGGGCCCTTCTTTGAGCGCAGTAAGAGCAGGGTTAGTTTTACAAGGGAATGCTCTTTAATTTCAGTGATTATCGACAAGCTCTGTTTCTACGACGAATCTACACTATCCCATAGTGTTTCTTACAGGAAACCATTCCAGAGCGAATCTGGTTCACCTCAAGTTCATGCTCCTTCAGAAGACTGCTGGTGTTTTGCAGATCATTATCATGATCTGTTCTTGATCCCATCAATGGACACCCCAGACTCTCTGAACTTTATTTTCCTCCACTGTGCTTATAGTACCCTTTGTGCAACCTGGTTGGAATTTTTCTCCAGGCTTTTTCCACACTGAGAATTTGATGTTGGGCTAAAGTGGGTTAACAGGTTTTTGTTTCGGAATATTTTATTAATTCATCCAATAAATGTAATTAAATGATTGGATGGATATGCAGCTTGTTGTTTTTGAATGTGTCCTGTGACATACTGCTGCTGGACTATGACCAGTCTATCTGGGTTACCTGTGGGGGAATTTACACAGATACTTTATTCCCTATCACTCACTCAGTTACATCTAGACAAATACAGACCCTCCTGAAAACCATTTCAGCTTTAATAGTGGTCTTGGTACATTTCTGAGAAACATGAGGTTGTGTTCTGTTTTTCTCCATTCCTGGTTTCCTTTACATTAACTGTAGATTACTACGGGTTGACTTGAAAACTTTATGATGCCGCCTTAAATTTAATGTCAACTAGTCACTGAACAGGTGAGGAGCTTGGTGATTTGGGGCCTGTATCTTGGGTTTCCTGAAGGCTAGCAATGTGATCCAGGGCTCTCTGTAAAGGACATGCTCTGCTGACCTGTGGAGTTTAGCTTCATCCTAACATTTCTCTGCTGATCTGATATTGAACTTCATTATCTCTGGTCTGAAGCCTACTATAAAACGTTGTGGTGTTGAAGAGGGAGCATGACACCCTATAATCCTGTGAATTTGATTATTCTTGATGTGTTACTTCCTGAAGACTAGCAGTGCTGTTTATTAGAAGGGGATGTCATGCTCTGCTGACCTGTGGAGTTTGACTTGGTCACGGATTTTTAAAGGTGCTTGTTGCAAAGCATTCCCTTCTCCATTGCTTTCTCCTGTGGTTTTATTCATGACCACATCAGCAGTTGACTTTCAACACATAGCTGCTGACTTCAAAAAGAAAATAATCTGAACTCATCTAACCCCTAGGAGACTAAATCTCAATTTGAAGAGTGCAATATTTAAATCCCACAAGCTGAAATTGTAATTACATTCCTACATTTGTCAAGTGTGGCATCCTAACCTAACAAATTAGGTCTACAGCTTGAGCCTGTGAACTGATAGTCTAGCACAGTGTTTCTCAACCCTGGTCCTGGAGGCACCCTGCCTTGCACATTTTAGTGGGTTCCCTGCTTTAACACACTCTCTGCGACGCTGAAAGGGCTTGTTAATGAGCTGATCGGTTGAATCAGGTGTGCTGGGAGCAGGGAAAGCACTAAAATGTACAGGGCTGGGTGCCTCCAGGACCGGGGTTGAGAAACCCTGGCATACAAGTTTTGGAGATCATTCCTCAACAGACGGGTTAAAAAAGACGACTGGGTTTATATTTTTGTTGATTAAAAAAGACCTAGACCTTAATTTATAGATAATAATCACCTTTCAGTTGTAATATTGGTGAGAAAAGTTTCCTACAAATCGTTCCACCCTAGTAGCACAGCTAGTATTAATTGATTACCAGTTTGACTAGTGATGAGGCTATGAAGGTCAGGTAATGGCAAGGTCAGGCAAATGAATGCTGAACATCAGCTATATGTAACTCCCTCATGCACATGTCGGTAGGCAGCATAACACCAATCTTTGGCTTCTGTTCCAGTCCAGGAATTTCTGATTAGATCTTCAAGGGGTCTACTGTGTTTTATTCTCATCCTTCAACTGACTGGCACAGTCTGGAGTTCATAAATCAGGGCCTACTTACGTAACTCTAATCTCTCAGCTTGACCCCCATGTATCCCACATATCCCATGAGGCTACGCAGAGATAGCAGATGGTCCATATTCACTTACTGGGTCAGGGAATCTACAGTTCATCTTAAAATAAATACATTTTCTGAAACCTCGTTTCCACTAAAGGCTCCTGCAAGTCCATGGAACCCCAACATCTGTACATACATAACGTATTCTTTGTGTTGTCCAGTGGAAGTTGTGTTGTGTTGTGTTGTGTTGTACATATTCCGACTGTGTGCAATACACTCTATTATTAACCTAAACACATTCATTAATTTGTCTGGAAATGTTTTCTGTGGTCTGTGTGATATCGTCAAATACAGAACTCTATATTCTAGTTTTATTGTTGAGCAAAACAGTTTGGGTCGGTTTTCTGCAGTGGGAATAAACCTAGTTCTGTTCTATACAAAAATTGAAAGGAAAAAATGTGTGCAGTTACACGCACAAAAGTAATTAAATGCATTTGTGTGTGTTCTAGTTTGCTGTGCTGATGTGGATTCTGACATACGTTGGTGCCTTGTTCAACGGACTCACTATTCTCATTCTGGGTAAGGCCTGTTCCACCGCATGGATTTTGACCAGACTTTTGGTTTAATAAGTGATTTATTAAGTATCTACTGCCACCGCTGTTCTCTGGATGGATTTTCAGTTGGAGAGATGTGTTTCTGAGGTTTAGCTTTTCTCACCTGATCTGTTATTTTTCAGTAGACTTGATATTTACTTATTCTCGCTGCTCGCTCTGACTTTTGCACAGTACTGTATGAAGGCAAGACTTCACACAGCTAGTTTTGAAATATGACACAATTGAGGATTGTGGAAAATCGGTTTTGGATAGCATGCCAGTAATGGGAGTTTCGTTGTTATTAAGCATTTACATCAGGTTTCTCACCCGTTCTTATCTGACATTAACTATTTGAATGGTTTCTGGTGATTTTGCGGTTTCCTCAGAGCATGTTCAGGTAGTTTAAAAAGACACTTCACACAGGCTTTTTACTGGAGTTATTGCTAGTATTCCTGAGCTGTGGCAGCAGAAAGGTCCTGCCTCACTTGGCTTTAGTTCAAACTAAGTTGTCAGAAAATCAGAAAACAGTAATTAAAAAATTGTACAACTTTGTTACATTATGGTTGACAGAATGACAACTTTTTATTTATTTCAGGTTTTGAGAGACATTAGGCTGGTTAGGTTTGGTTTCAAATCGCTAAACTTAGTAGCTCCTATGTTATCTTTAAACTGCATGCAGGAAATGAGCTGCAGATAATTTAGTGGGTTTCTGGGTAAGTGGCTCATGTTCTGCTTGCCAGGTGGTTACCATACTGAACTGAGTGGGGGAGGGTTGGATTACTCCTTATTTCCTTGTTTCTTTTCATTTTTCAGGTCTGGTCAGTGCTTTTACTTGCCCGATGCTCTATGAAAAACATCAGGTAAGAATCTTGTAGAAGTGATTTTGTTCCATGTGAAGGAAAAAGCGTGGGTGTTTTTCTTTGGGGATTTCCATCAGATATCCACTTCATTTAGCGCTGCAAAACAGAGTTAGCAGTGTAAGTAGATATCTCGGTAGATATTTAAATAGATATTTCCGTCACCGGAGATGCATGACCTCCCTTTTCACTATTTCAGATTTACCTGTTTTAGCAGTTTCTTAATAGTAAACAAATAGTTGATTGTTCTGATCATGAATAGCTCAGTAGCCAAATAACTCTTACGTAGCTATCAGCTTTAAAATTTAGCTTGAGGTTGTTTTATGCACTTGCGAACCAACAATGAGAATAATGATTACTGTTTTAATGACCTTTCTTGCTAAGATATTGGAGATAATTAAAACTCCAACATCTTTTACCTGTCAAAATGTAAACCCAAGGAAACAGAATCAAGTAAATAGAAAAATAAATCTAAATTTAACGGTGATTTAATTCACCGCTAAACAGCGATATCTGTGACTTGTACATTCTGCTCTACGCATTCTAATTTGGTAATTGATTTCAATTAACAAAGTTAACTGAACAGCCCTAGTTTCAGTATGAGTGAGTGGAAATGGGAAGTCTTTGCTTGGTCTAATGGCTCATATAAGTATGACTGTTAATAATTATGTAAGTAATCAGACAATATAGATAATTACTCAAGTAATCAAGAATTTTAACAAATAATAAAAATAAATAAACCTTTTACGTATTCTGTTATTTGCTATTGGGGGTGGGGGTGAAGAAGGTTTTAGAGGGGCTGTCTGGCACCCTTTAGGAAAAAAAAAGCCCACATGAAAACAGGCGCACTGGTGGTTAACTGATAAGAACTGATGAAGTGCAGTGGCTGGTACTTTTGGAGTCTTGTGCTATGCTGGTGCACAATGCCATAAGGAAAAAGCGGTGCGCTGCCAAATTCACCACACGCTGACGTCAGATGTCCACCCCTCTACGGTCCAATCAGTGTTAAGTATAGGGAGATGCAGTCCATGTAGGTGATAGTGACAGTGACAGGATGTGGGTATGTCTTGTAAAGGTCTGTAGCCCACTCGCCAAATTGCAAAGTCAGACCAAAACTAATCTGATGAAACATATACAATGTGACAAAAACCTGAACCTTGGTTTGGTCTGGACTTTGGGGTGCAAAAACGCCCTAATGAGCTCATTCTAATGAATATAGGAAGTTATTATTTTAAAGTGGACGATGCTGTAAATTTATGAAAAAACGCCAGGCCTGCTGTTTTTATTTTATTAAATTTATTATGAGGTTTTATCTTTAAAGAGGAAAAAGAAGAGGACTAATCCTGTCCAAGGACAGATATCAGTTATTTCATAGCGGGAAATGCTGTGAATTTCATTAGTAATTTCATCATTTTTAATAAAAAAAGGAAATAATAATAAAAAAGAAAACGGCCTGTAAGAGTTTGATTCCAACAGAAATACATGTGTGCAGTCTATCTCGTTATTCCACAAATCCACATGGTAGGTATATTCAAATCTTGCATCATATGCAGCATCTTTTATTGCCTTTTAAATGCTCAAAAATATAATTTGTTTATGCTTTTCTTGCGTGTTATGTTAAATAGAACATCTGTATTTAAAAGTGCTAACCTATTTTCACTTAAATTAAACCAAACCTATGAACGTATGATGTTTTTTGCATATGAAATGTATGGAAGCAGCTGCATTCATCAGCCTCTCGTTCATAATGTTAAAGAGAGATTATTTAAGACATGCGTTCAAATGATGCCAACTGATAACTTATAGCTGCAGACTTATCGGGAAAATCGAATCAATTTTAATCTAGTAATCGTGACATGACCCTAGGTATAATCAGTCATGCTTGATTACTCTTGGGGGAGTCACAAGAAAAGTCTGTTCAAACATCCCTCAGAGAACAGCAGCATTACAGTCTCATTAAACAGAAACAAGTTGCTCAAAAAAATGAAGTGTTCATTCAGCGGTGCAGCTTATATGCAAAATGCTCATCAATGCCCTCTAGCTCCAGAGAGCAAACCAGCCTTTAAAGCTGACACGGAAAGAAACATGCTCTCTGAAGAAATACCCAGCTTTCTTCTCAGTTTGAATAAACGCATGACTCTCTCAACTCTCCTTGTTTTAAGAACGACCCCTTTTTACAAATTCACCTGCACAAGGTACTTTGATGTTACATCTAGAAGCTAGATTTGAATGTACTAGTTTGTTGCTTTAGAAGACAAGCGAACCGTGTATTTAAACCAGTCTTGTTTTAAATGTTTGAGTACATAGTTTCCTTTAGGCATAAAACCTGTGCAAATAGATCTGTCTCATTTGTATGACCCACCCCCAAGTTTTTGTGCCGTTTTTATCCCTCTTTAAATACTTCATAAAACATGGGTATGCCTCCCTGTAATTGTCCTGTAACCCCCTCAACAGTTTGTAATATTGGTGTGATTTGTTAGAATTGTTATTGTTATTAATTCTGTATCCTAATATTTCTGTTACCTCTGCTTATTTTCCCATAGACGCAAATCGACCACTACGTCGCCCTGGTAAACAACCAGATCAAGGATGTTGTTGGAAAGTAAGCCAGATTTGTCCTATTTTGCTTAGTTTGTATATTTTAATCTCGCTGCTTACCAATTCAGTTGCTTATTGAGGAATGTTTCAAAACTGTGTAGACTGAATATTCTATAAACGTTTATTTTGCCCTTTCACAGCTTTTTTTTTTTTTTTTTTTTTTCTTTTTTTTAAATGTGTTGCAGTCAAGAGTTGATGTTTACACATATCTTTGTACTTCCATTGGTTAAATTAAGTTTTAAAAAGTTTTAAATTAACAAACAGATACTTGTTTTTATTGAATTTTACAAAATGCAAAAAAAAGACAAATTTGAAGTGGGAGTTCCATTTGAATGGTTTTGTATATAAGAAATCAATTAAGTTCAATTTAGTAACTTTTTTCTGATCAGTGTAAAGGGTTGTAGGATATTTCTGTTGTTTTACCAAAAGTAGTCTTGTGACCACATAATGGGATATGATGTAAAAAAAAAAAAAAGTGTTTTTTTCACTTTTTATCCAGTTTGTACAAGTTTCTTTAGATTTCTAAGCATCTTTTGTCTCTTGTTGTGGTGTTCCTGTAGGATCCAGGCAAAAATTCCTGGTGCAAAGAAGAAGACTGAGTGAAAAGTGAATCGCGGTCATGCTGAAAGGAGTCGGTCACGTTAGGCTGGTGGGGTTGCTCTGAGGATCAGGGTGTGGTGCCCTCCTCTACACTGTTATTTTCATACATCTCTTTCTCTCTCCTGCTGAATCCCTCACACCCTGTGGAAGAACCATGCTTATCAGTCCCTCTTTACCCGTCTTTCCTTCATTTCCCCCAAAAGGTCACTACGATGAAGTTGTAAACCATTTGAGCCACTACATCTTTCTCTTGAGACACTGACTGCTATAAATGAGCGAATAACATCTTGTCGCACACACCTCTAAGCAAGAAATAGTATTCCATTAACTGGTTTTGTTATTTTCTAAATCCCCATGTATTTCAGAAATAATTTAAATATGTCTTTTTTTTTGTTTTGTTTTGTTTTTTTAATGAGGGAATGTTCAATGGTACCAATTTTTTGGGCAAAAAACTCGGTATCTGTCCATTTTTGGTATGATTTAGTGTTACTGTGATTGTACTGTTTTATTGATTAACTATGTAGAATTTCACAAAGCTTCTCGCTCTTCAAAGTGGCTCTTGTGTTAAAGTACTAGCAAAGAGTCGCTCCATAGCACTTCATGCTTCTGAGTATTTCTAGGCAAATAGAGTCTTGCAAGATTAAGAGCATATATCAAGACATCATTTCACCTCATTGCAGCTATATAGTGAAATCTCTGGAAGAACACGTTTACAGACGTTGACTTAAAAATAAATATTTAAAGTTGTTTATCTGTGGACCCAATACCTACAGCTGCAAAATTATGTAACATGAAAACTTAAAGCATTGTTTGTTATGCAAGTAATTGTGAATGATACTTCATACAGTCGTGGTGAACTCAGTGGAATGCGTTGTGAAATGTAAACAAGCACCAATAAAGCTTCTAGACGAATCACCCGAGTTCAGTTGTGTTTTTCTCGAGTCGACTCACAAATATAGCATGGTATGTTTCACATCTGTACTCGACACAAGTGATAGAAATGGGAATCTCCCGTTTTATCACATCCCAAAGGGCTTCTATTGAATTGGGATCCGGTGACCGGGAAGGCTAACACAGAAACCAGTTTCAGACGGCTTTTGCTTTGTACCATGGTGGAAGTAGCCATTAGAGGATGGTAAATTATGGCCATGAAAGGATGTACATGGTCAGCAACAGTAATCAAATACTCTGTGGCGTTCAAGTTATGACTGATTGGTGTTAATGAGCCCAAAGTGTGCCAAGAAACCATTACCCACTCCATTACAGCACCTCCGCCAGCATGGACCATTGATGCAAGGCAGGTTGGGTCCATGAATTCATGCTGTTGGTGCCAAATTCTGACCCTACCGTATGTGCTCCAGCAGACCAGGGTTTTCTAATCTTCACCTGTCCAGAATGGTCTTCTGATGTTGTAGCCCATATGCCTCAGGGTTATGTGTTCTGCACTCCATACCAACACCATATAGTGTTTTCAGTACTTCTGTCAGGGCTAATTGTGTTTTCTTTGCCCGAGCTGAGCTACCGCCCAAACTGTGTGGTCTAATGTGGAGCTACTGCCCATACTGTGCGCTCGGATGCTGCTGCTGCTTCATCTGCTTTGGCTGGGTGCCACTGCCTGCCTCCATTGCTGACCAGTTTGTCCAACATGGACCTTTTTCATGTCATGTGCTGTGAAGGGGCTTCGCCTGCATCCCGCTTGGCCATACGATGATCCTGCTATTTAATCACAGATGATTTTGACATTTCTTCCTCTGCCTCACAAAACACTCAACACTTCTCCTATTATTTCTAATAGACTATCATGATAGTCTTGTGTCTAACACTCACTGTTATCCTGTTCAATATTACATATAATTTTTTGTGCTTGTTTTGCTATCAGGTGTTGACCTGAGGAGGATGGTTCTTTTGAGTCTTGGGTCCTTTTGAGGTTTCTTCCTTTTGCTCTGAGGAAGGTTTTCCTTGCCACTGTTGTGTTTGGCTTGCTCACTGTGGGCTTGGACCCAGATTCTCTGAAAAGCTGTTTTGTGACAACATCTGTTGTAAAACGCGCAATACAAATAAATTTGACTTGACTGTGCATTCTGGGATAATTTTCTGCTCATGCTCATCACAGTTGTACAGAGTGGCCATTGAAGTTACCGTAGCCTTTCTATTCGATTCTATATTGACCTCCCTCATCAACAACTCATTTAATTCCATAGAACTGCTGCTAAATGGATGCTTTGCTTAATGGATGCTCATGTCATGATTAAAATCAGTAAGATCAAATTTTTCCCCATTTTAGAAAAATACTGAATAATTCATTTATAGTGCTCTGGTGTGCAGTATGCTGTTCTAGTGAAAATTGCTGAGTCAGAATGGTTCAGAACAGTGATAGGTGGCACACAGTGATACGCTGTCTGGTTCCCAAGAAGCCTTTCATCCCAGTAAAGATTTGAACCGTTGAAACAACGTTGAAATCACATATTTGACTATATTTAAACACATTTTAGACGACCATTTTTTCCCGGGTATGGTGGAGAGGTACATGCAGGCCTATACCGCGTGTGTGTGTGTGTATATATATATATATATATATATATATATATATATATATTCCCAGAAGGAATCAACTGACAGGAAAGAGCTTGGTGGGTAGGTTTAACATTGTGAGACATGCTAATGATTCAAGGTTCACGCTGGGCCGTGCATGTGACGTAAGCAAGTAAGATCGGGCCTTATCACTGTACCTGACTAACCCAACGGCCACGACTGCAGACATTCAGCAAGCAGTGATGCCCTCCATGAGGCATCCTGTTAGTGCATACACGCAGGTTACAATGACTGCCCTTCACACTACGTCAACGTCATCAAAGACTGCAATGGTGTCGTGCCAGACTGTCATGGAGTGACTCAGAATGGCAGCAGGTCATCTTCAGTAACGAGTCCCGCTTTTGTCTTGGTGTAGATCAATCCGTGTCAACCGTGGTCGACGCTCAGATGAACGTTTGTTGTCACGTGTCACACGTCCAGAAGGTCTGGTGTCACTCCCCCTCCACCCGATTTTCAGAGATTCAGGGGGTCAGGGTGTCCTGTATTTCGCGCCATGCAAATTAGCCCTAAACTGTAATCGTGCACATTGATACATGCCAAAATGGAATGACACTACATCTGTTGTGAATAGGCTTATTCACTCCTAAGTTGGTGCTGCAGAAGTATCTACAGTTAGATTCTCTACTTTAAAGACGACCAAGAAGCTGAATATAAGCATCCTTATCAGGACGCTTATGAGATTCTTGCCAAATGCATGCTGGGTATTGTAGTCAGGAAACACAGAACAAAAACGCAGAATGTATACAATATTGCTCTGTAAAACCGGGGAAGCAGAGGGGATTCAATGCTGCCCTACAGATAATTAAATACCCTACAGACATTAAATTCTATTTTCAAGCCAAAAAGCCCTTTTAAAAATTAATGTACCAGAAAGGTATTTTTAGCGATGCAATAAAGGATCAACTTTTGGTTCCCCAAAGAACAGATGGATCGTTTCACACATAATAAATATACCATACTTATATATTCTATACTATTGTCTTATGTATTTTTTTTCCATAGAACTATACAGTTGAGCTCAGGACAATTTAAGGACTTTTATTTTGAAGAATGTACCTGCTGTAAAAAGGGATTACCGAGGCTTTCTGCAGTCTCGCAGCAGCAGTGAACATGTTAAAGACTTTTTAATATGAGCTATTCATACTGGGCCGATTCAATTCGCCTGAAATAGATATAACATATATATCGGAGATACACGAGACGGGAGTAAACCTCATAAAAACCCGAGTAAGCGACTTTTATTATGAAAATTGTTTTGGAGCGGTCACGTTACCACAACTTCACTTTCCACTAGCTACACTAGAATTGCCTCGTAAAAATCGCCCACTGCCTTCAAAGCACTCTTCTCCACGACGACATTCTTTTACTGAACACCTGTATCGGTTGTAGAGATTTCTAGTTCATTTTTAGAATAAGATTTCGCTCGTAAATATCTCAATTAGGCGTCATTCTTCAGTGTTGTTGTTTAGACTGCTAGCTAGCTAATTTTAGCCTCGGTTGCGATTTCAAGTAAATGCAACGTTAGCGCAGGCAAATAACCAGTGCAGCAAAAGCCTGCTGTGTTTTTATTTGGTTTTATGTTTTGGCATTTTGTCGGAATATCTAGGGAAGAGCTGTCATGGCGTATTTCATAACGCTTGCTTAAAAATGTCATTAAAATGTTTTCGGCTAATGCTAGCTAGCTAATAACCGGCTAGTCACAGCGCTGTATCTATGACCAGCTTGTCTAGTCTACTATAGCTTGCCGTGGTTTGGCTACAACCCTTTTATATGGCTTATGTTTGTACGTGTTATCTGTCTGGCAGAAGCATGCTATAGCTTATCTGTGGTCAGCCTGTTGCTAGGCTAAAACGGAATTTATTTATCGTTTAGCTTTACCTCCGAGCTTAAGTTGCTGGAGCAGACTGTCATTATCAGCATTTCATCTGGACATTGTTTATTGTACACGTTCATCTGGGTTATACAATGGCTGCAGACCTCCAAGCCAAGTACACCAAGCTGGCTCAAGAGTACTCCAAGGTAAATTGCTTTTTAATTTTTAAGTAGTGTGTCTGAGTAGCTTTATAGAGGTTTAAGTCATCAGCATTGATAATACATTCAAATCAGAAATTACTACATACGTCTCTTTAATCGTTTTTAGATATACAGTTATTTATTAGGGAAAAGGTATTTCACCTTATTGACCAGCAGTGGCCAACTGTCATACTGAAGTATACTAGCTAACAGAGGGTTTCCAGTACGGGTACAATATATTATTGCTATTTAATTGAGAAGATTGAAATTGTCACGATACACATTATGTCATAATATTAATTTTTGATAGATATTAAGTTGACCTTTTTATTTAATATTGGCACATACTGTGTGTGTCATTAAATCCAGTTAAAATGGACTGATTTTCCTCTCTTTATAATGAAACACTGGACGAGTACCAACTAATATATATAACACAATATAATTTATCACAGTGTTGATCTATATTCTCAGCCCTGTTAGCATACTGTCTAAAACCATTTTTCTAAATATTATTATCACAGATTTTAACAGTCAGTGGTTCATCATTACAAATGCACTGATGTAGGAATTGTGGGGTAAAATATTTATATACATTTTGAAGGGAATTTTAGAATATGAAATATCGCATCTAAACATCCATCTAGGGCTAAACGATTTGGATCTGGCAGTTTTTCTGACTTACATTGTGACTGCTTCAGATTCAGATTCCGATTATTTTCTATACATTAAGTTTCTTTTTTGGCCAAGAAGACCAGAATATCCACATTTTCTGGTTTGAGGCTTGACCCCTGAATGTACTATGCCATACTACTAGTAAGTTTTTAAATTATTTTTCTAACTCATTAAAAGACAGCTTAATATTGTTGATAATGTAGGCTTTAATTGTAAAAAAAAAATGCAGTTCTTGCCAAAAATTGTGCTCTTTTAAACTGCAAAAAAAGATTAATCTTTCAGCTCTACATCCATCTGATGTCGGTTAGCAAGACTGCCTTTGTTTTCTTTATTTTACCCCCAAACAGTGCCTCTTTTAGCACAAGCACAGTGTTCCTCTCTACAGTTAATAGGTAAACCAAAGTGTAGTCATGAGGCAAAAATGCCAGGTCTGCAGACCACCCACAGGCTCTGTGCTTTATAATTGATGGACTGGCTTCATGGAGATCCAGGGTATTTCCTTGAATGCTGTTGTTTTGCTTACAGTGTCCTGCTTCCTGAGCCATCTCAAAACTTGAGCTTTCTTTCCCTGCTACCCTGTGAGTTATTAAGTATGCCTTTGTTTTTGTTTCAACATACAGCTCAGAGCACAAAACCAGGTACTGAAGAAGGCGGTGGTGGATGAGCAGGCCAATTCCAACTCCTTAAAGGTAGCCCACTTACATCTTGGTTCTTATTAGTGCTGCACAGTGTGGACAGAATACTGAATTGCAACTGATATCCATATTGGTGAATTTTGTTCAGTGTGACTTGGCAATGAGTGGCCTGTATATTTGACCTGTATTATTTGACCAAATATATGCTTACAGCACACAATACAACATTTATTGATTTATTGATTAAATTCCAGTGTACTTTTTTTTAAGTGCATCCATATTATTAAGTGTCTTTTCACAACGCACTTGTGTTTGCCACCTTACTTCAGGAGGAGCTAAAGCAGCGGGAGCAGGGCCTCAGAAAGGCAGAGCAAGAAATGGACAGTCTGAGCTTCAGGAATCAACAGCTAACCAAAAGAGTGGAGCTGCTACAGGAGGAGCTGCTGACCACTGAGGCCAAGGGCAAGAAGAGCAAGGTGAATATGACTCTTAATCAGTAGAATATGGCTGTGATTCAGCTGTGCATGGGATAACGCACAACCTTGAGTTCTGAGCCAAAAACCTTGCTTCGGCTCAACAACACCAACAGCAGACATAATTTGATGTAGGCCTGCTGTCACACTCTTCCAGTGTGCTGCCAGTTGAGCCACAGGTCAAATTCTCTCGTGCTCTAAGGGTGTTTTTCTGGTCCCCCCCTGCTGCTTTTAACAGAATAAAGGAGATTCCCCCTCCCAGCCAAGTTTTCAGACCCAGAGTGTATTTGATGAGGACTTGCAGAAGAAGATTCAGGAAAACGAAAGGCTTCACATTCAGGTAAATAATGAAATAGCCGTGTGACCACTTCCCAGCGCTGCCAAGGTAGCACAACCACAAACAAATTCTGTTTTGATGGGATAAGCATGCTTTTTCTTAACTACAGTTCATTTGCAAGTGGTTCTTAACCCCAGTACTTAAGGATGTTTTTGGCTCTTGGTCCACCATGAGCACTGTACTTTGGGCCACACATGCAGTTGTTTTGTTAGGCAGTTAAGCTTTGGGTTTGTCAGTAAATCAGTTGTCTTTTGTTCAAAAAAAATATTATTTTTAGGCAGATATGCCGGCAAAAGTCTTCATGCAAATGATCTGTAGACACCTGCTTGTCTAGCGTTTCTTTTGAAATCAAGGGAATTAATAGGGAATATGTACATCTTTTTGTTGCATTGACAGCATCTCCTATCCTGAGGAGGCTTTATACTAGATGTTGCAACATTGCTATTAGTACTTAATTGCAATTAGCCATAAGAGCAATCGTGACATCAGGTACTGATGTTGGATGATCCGGTTGCACAGCTATTCCAGCTCGTCCTTAAGGTATTGGATGGGGCTCATGATAAAACAGTTTTACTGCTCCTCAGTCTAATGCTGGGGCGGTTTGTACCCATCCAGCTGATGCTTGGCATTGAGCATGGTGACCTTAGGCTCAAGTGCATTCTGTTCTGTCCTTTCTGTGGAGATTATACAAACTGTGCAGTTGAATACCTGTGTCAGCGATGAGTGCACCTTAAGGCAGCTGAGTTTAGTAACTTCTGGACAAACCTCTGGACATATAGTGTGCTTATAGACCGTTTATTACTTGAACCTCATCCTTCCTCTGTTCATATGCTTTCAGTTCTATGAGGCGGACGAACTGCACCGCCAGCAGGAGGCGCAGCTAAGATCTAGATTGGAGCAGCTGGAGAAGGATGCTGAGCAGCACCAGACTGTAGTAGACAACCTCACTAGCAAATACATGGACACCATTGAAAAACTGCAGAGCGACAAGGCTCGACTGGAGGTATGGAAACCCAGTCAGACCAGGTTAAAGGGATTTGTAAAGCAGGGACTGAGTAAAGCACCTGGACTTCGTTTAGAATGGTCAAGCCATAGTCTTTTACCATAATGTGACTTGACATTAACAAAAGGTCAAACTGCAGTGTTGTTTGTGTTACTAAAAGTGTTCTTTCTCTTGTAGATTAAGGCTCAGACACTGGAGAGGGAGGCGAAGGAGTGCAGACTCAGGGCTGAAGAGTGGTACATCAAGAATTTCCATTATACCCGGATTTCAGCATGTGACTACTGTCCTGACAAAGTCTTTTATATCTGAAATGGGAGCTTCATCTGAGAAATGATAAATCTTTTTGAATTGATATTAATGTAATGAGATTTCAAGTCAGTTTGGGCCATTTATGTTGGTCCAGTTATAATGAAACTGTAACGGCAGAGGCACGTAGGTTGGCTGCGAAATGGCTTTATTTGGGGCAGTTCAACATTTAGAGTCCATACAGCCAGGGGTCAGAATGCAGGCAGGCAATGTCAGAGGTATATCCATATTCGAAATACCAGAAAGACCAGGTGAGGGTCAAAACACAGGCACAAAGAAAGGAGAAACGGCTAGGAACTCAGGTGAGACACACAGAGACTTTGCAAAAGACAGTCAGTCTTGAATCCCAGATCGTTTACAGTTGTGCTAGTGGGCAGAGCCAGGAGGGGGAGGACAACATAGAAGATGTACACTCATAGTAGAGGGCAGCTGGTGTTTTCAAACCGATTGTCAGCAAAAGGAACCTTGTCAGCAAGTCTAATTAAATGTTATTAGTTATAATGTTGCCTCAGATGCTCCACCCACATGTACTTGCGGCATCTATGGTCGGTTGTGCTGGCCACAACTAATTTTGGGTGCTCCATTTTGGAGGGAGATATACTTTAAATTTAAAGCTTCACGTCTTTAAAAGTTTTTCATGAGCTTTCTTTTATATTCTCTTGCTTGTTCGCCAGCTCATGCCAAGTTTGTTTGCGCAGGGGTTGTTTTGGTCGTAAAATCATCTGCCCCTACACATCAGTCACATTTTCATGTCTTTAAAACAATCCAGTTGCAGTTCTTCACCACATTAAACAACAAAATGCACCAAACTCTAACTGGGTGAAGAATGGCCTGCAAGGCTAGTTATAACATATTGGCATTGCATGTGACCATTTAAGACATGGTTGATTCCTGTTTCATTCCTATTTATTTATCCATATCATCTTCAAATCATTATCTCTTTTTATTTTTTGAACACCTGAAATTGTAAGTGGGTTCCGTGCTTTTGTTAACATTAATCTGCCTGTTTTTTTCTCTTTGTATCTGCGTAGCCAGCAGCAGCTGAGGAAGTATCAGACAGAGCTAAGTAGCCAACTGAAACAAAACAGCAGCGTGATCCAGGAGAAAGTGCCCTTCAATGACACCAGTTAGTATAACAGTACATCACCCTTTTACTTGCCAAAATAGCTTTTATGGTACTTTAGAGGTCAGCTGGACCCATGTACAGTGCTACAGGAATGCAGTTGCTGTGCATCTGAGCAGTGTAGCAAAGACAGTTTGTACATAAACAAGTAGAGTACTGTGCAAAACTTTGAGACGATATGTAATTTATTTGTTTTCTTGTTGAAGCGATAGAGAATATAAGAGAGATTTCTGAGCAGATTAAATGCACTAAGGGAAAATGTAAGTCAAGTACATTTAAAAATGGCCCAAAAGTGGAGTTTAAACAGTTATAGACTTCTAACAACAAGATATGAAAGTCCTAACAACTGTGTAGCACCTGAAAAACCCAACCAAACTGTCCCCACCAGATAAACAGTACTACAAGCTTTCATCTTCATGAGAGAGGAGAAAATCGTGCTCCTCTCTTATTTCAGAATATATTCTTGAAAATATCTGCAAGTGTTTCTGTCCATCCTTCCAGTGCAGGAACATTGGTGGTTTGTGACTTTCGCAGTGTTTATATACATGCTTAGTAGACAGTTTGTATCTTCTTGCGCTTGTGTGTAAGCACTGAAGCAAATGAAATAAGTGCACACAGAAGTACAATATCTTTCCTGGTTTACCACCAATTGATGTCTGTGGTTAATAAAACAAATTAAAATTAGTTCACATTAAATGATTTTTTATATATATTTCCCCATTTTTTAATTAATTTATTTATTTTTGTAACCACTTAATTTTGTTTTTTTCTGAAGAATACAATGACTACAACAGCTTGAATGTCCCCCCTCACAACAGAAGACATCAGGTAAGGAAGTGTGATGGTTATAACATTGCATATAATACATTATTTATTACAATTAAGCATGTCAGCTTCGAGAGATTAATATCCTGTTATTGTGTTTATAGTTGAAAGCCCGAGATGCAGCCGGGCAGGCTGTGAGTTTTGTACAGGATCTGGTGTCTGCTCTCCTTAACTTCCACTCATACACGGAACAGAGGGTCCACATTTACCCTCTGGACTCGTCCATTGAACCCATCTCTCCCCTCAACCAGAAGGTGCACACGGCTATGCTCAACTTTACGCTCGACTTTTATTCAGTGTTTTTATTCATTCTTTTATTTACCCGTTTTTTGTCTTTTTTGTAGTATCTTCTCCTTTCCCGTCCTCTTATGCTTGTGCAGAGTTCATAAACAAGTTCTCATTTGTGCCTTTTCACCGTTTCAGTTCTCTCACTATTTACATGAGAACGCTGCGTATGTTCGTCCCTTGGAGGATGGATTGCTCCAGCTGCATCAGAGCATCACAGAGGACACAGTCACAGTACTGGTAAGCATCATTCTATATTTCGAACCATGTTCACCTTGATATCAAGTATTTTTGTAAACTTCTGTTTCTATCCTGTGGTGTTGTATTTGAAGGAAACATTAGGCAAACTGCAGGGCTTTTCCAAATCCTTTTCTACTTACACAAGCTTTCTGCAGAAGATCCTGCCTTATCAACTTAAAAGGTATGTCTCTCGTAGTATGTGCATAACATAGAACGTATATAATCATCATTGTCAGGACAAATCCTTGTATATCCATTTTTGTTATTTTCATTTCTGTTTGATTCATTTGTGAGCACCAGCTGCTCTCTGTACTGTTTTTTCAGACACCTACAGTATATTTATACCACAATCACTAATCGCCTCTGTCTTTATATTAATTTATTAATTTTGTCTTTATCTCTCTCTCTCTCTCTCCCTCTCTCTCTCTCTAGCCTTGAGGAGGAGTGTGATGTACCTCTTTGTACTGCGTCTCTGAACGCTAAGAACCGTGAGCTACAGAATGACATGAAGACTTTGACTGCTGTCTTTGAGAAGCTGCAGAACTATATCAGCCTTCTAGCCTTACCTAGTACGTTCTACACTACTGCTCAAAAGCACCACTACTCATTACGCCCCTTTCACAATAAACAACTTAAAGAAATCTGCTAGAATTACCTCCATATGTGGCATGTACTTTTAACAGTAGGGGTGGATGAAGTTGAAAAATACAGCAATACGATAATACCTGAAATTTAAGCTCTTGTTCTGTAATGTTTAATTTTTCAGAGGTCTGGTAAGTTGGATCAGACAGTATGCACCAGTGATAGCAATTACTGTTATTCAGTGTTGCACTACTAAACCCATTTTAGTAGTCCTAATTATGCTCTCTTTGGAGTACCTATAATACCCACAATATGCTGTAAAACCATTTTCTGGCCTAATTTAATTACAATAATGATAAAGTAATGTCATAATGCCCACCTGTGAAAGGCTTTGTTGATTGTATAGATTGTATGTGCTCTTCTAAGTGATTTTCCTCTGTGTTATCTCGTTACTGTCTTATCAAATCCATGAAACTTTTTTAATGCCATTTAAACATGTTATGTTGAATGGACCATTACATTCTAACATTACTTGGAATATAATCTTTTTGCATTTTGTTAACCCCATTATTCCATTATTTAGGTACATGGTTTTGTTAAGACAGTGACAATATTCATTGTTGCCGTTCTTTTTGTTACTTGAAATATAGAGTGATTGATTAATGAACTGATTAATCTTCATCGGAAATGTATATTTGTGGCAGGTGTGCGTTTGGATGCCATGCCTCAGAGCAGCTCCAGTGCTGTCTTCACCCAGCTGGGTGCCTGCTTACATGGATTGAATGACACCACCAAGGGTGAGACCACACAAATCCCAGCCAAATATAAAGGAATCATTTACTCAGTGTGCTGTCCTAGATAGGCCATTTATATGAGCTTTGGGTCTGAGGTGTGGTTGGCACCGTGACTGACTCAGTAAATACCACTTAAAAATTAAACAGGCTGATTGTTGCATTGTTTTCTGTTGTACTGTAGTCTTGTTTACACAGACGATATGTTTGAGGTGAACTGAATTGAAAGCGCAGTGGGTGCACTGATTTATTATGGCTGAGTATGACCACTCTGTAAAGCTGGACTGACATGAGCTGTTCTCACTGCTCTAAGCTGTGACCATGTGAAATGAGCCTTACTGCTATATTAAGCTTGGACTGAAATTGTGTCACTGTTGCAGTTTCATAGTAACTGCCATAACATTCTCATTGTATCACTAGGACTTCCCCTTGAAAGTGTACAAGTCATCAGTCAGACACCCCTCAGTCAACAGATCAAGCAGTTGAAAAGTGTTTTGTGTTTTGTTTTTTCTTTTCCCCTTTTCTTTTTGTGCATTATGATAACAGCATAAAACAGTCCGAAGCTTACAAAAATGAACGAGATGAATGGTATGACGTTTTAATGAGGAATTATAAAGGGGAATCATGAATGTACATGAATGTGACACTGATGAGAGAAGCTGGGGCCTAAAGCGGAGTGGTTGGTAAGCTAGGCTAGATATAACCAGGTCTCGGAAGTCTAAAACCTGGCGGCATTTAAATCTCACAACGCAACAGCGGCGGCAATTCTGTAATTACCTGGGCAGATTTACTGAACGAAAAAGCAGGCAGTAAGTCTATTTACAAGGCAGGAACAACCTTGCAGCGTCATGCGCAGCATTGATCCCACCCTCTAGCCATTGGGAAAGTCTCCGGTAGGAGAGCAGTAAACCCGTCTCGACATCGAAGCACAGAAACAACTGATCTGTTCAGATCTTAAACCACAGGAGTTTAACTTGTTTATTCATTCATTTAAGGTGTGTTTATTATGTTCAAAGATAAATTCAGTAGCCTAATAGACCCATTCTGGGGAAAACGAGAAGTTATTATTTCATGGACGAGGCCGTTATGTCTGTTATTTTATAGCAGACAATGCCATGAATTTATTTTAAAATGTTTATTGTAAAATGTTTCATTAGTTTATTCATTTTCACATCGTTTTTAATGTTCAAAGTTAAATAAAAGTCTGTCTGACCTTAATTTAAACATAGATGTATGTGTGCATATGCACATGTCTGTCTCATTATTCCGCAAATGCATGTGGTAGCCCAAATATACTATTTCCTTAATTTAAAAAAGGGCACACAATTCAAATCTTACACCATTCGCAGCATCTCTTTTATTGAGTTTTACAATCTTAGAAGAATATTCCCATGACTCTGTTGCATTTGACTATGTTAATTTGGTCAAAATCATCACTGAAACTTAAGACAATGGATTTTATGATTGCTGAATAATATGAACTAATAGTCAAATCTTTGTGCTGAACTGCCAAATCTGATTTGACTGAGATATTCAGGTACAGCCTTGCATATCACTGTGTTGGGGTCTGTACATCACACTTTGTTGTCCTGTAAATAACTTCCTGTTAAAACAATAATATAGGCCAAGGTTTTAAGATAAGCAAACCCATACTGTTCTTGTAGCCTGTTATTGTTATTAGACTACAAAATAAGATATATATTTGATAACTGTGACAATATCTTAATTTTTTAAATTATTTAAGTTCACATTTTGTGTACAGCATGACTTATGGACAACCTTGAGCTGCTGTAAAACAATGTCCTATTTACAGATTTTTTAAATTTTTGGATCATGTAATTATTGAGGTTATGGATGCACCAGTATGAGAAGTGTAGATTTAATCTGATATCTGACTTTTGTTTGCATATCTGCCACTGCTGATAAATGTTATGTAAAAAAAAACTTAGATCCACATATTCACATATTGCTGTGCATCCCTAATTAAGTTACAAATAAAGTTATTCAAAATGTTTAGTTGATTGTAGGGAAGCTTGCTGACAGCCCGTCTCAAACACACTGTGTATCACTTATCTTGTCCGTCTCTGGCTCTCTCTCTCTCTGTCTGGGTCTCTCTTTCTTTACCTCACCAACAGAGCTCTCCAAGCATTACAGTCAGAAAGTAACTCTGGAGCAGGAGCTGCCCACTGTCACCCAGAAACTGCGCACCACCAACGAGTGCTTACTCTCCTCCCTGGCCTCTCTGACCAACAGCACTGGCAAGGTGAACCAGCACGGGACACTAAAGAATGGGGACTTCAGAATGTGGTCACTGGAATAATTATTTAGTGTTCCCAAATATTGTCAGAAATGGAAAACATGGCATCAGAAGCTAGAAAAATATCATAGACATGTACAATGAATATTTGCCCATAATGAGTCCAATTTGTTACATTAAAAAGTCTCTAAAATAAAGCTTTAAAAAAAATCACTTGGCAATCTAGTCCAGAATGCTGATTTGTGGAACTGTTTCTAGTGTTACGCTGAAAGGACGAATCAGTCTTGTAGTGCTCTGCCTCCAAAGCATTTTATGAATTTTCTTTTGTAGTAGAAGATTAATCATTATTGTTTTAATAAAGTTTTATTCATCTATTTGTTTATTCTTTTTTCCCCAGATTGCCACTTTCTTCAGCAACAATCTTGACTTCTTTGCTTCGTCGGCTGGCTACGGGCCAAGAGGAGGTGCAGGAAGCCTCAACCCGCTGCAGGCGGAGAGCATGCTCAGTAACAAGAAAAAGGCCTCATCTTACATTCTCACTGTTAGGAGGGTCAGTGAGATCCTCTGATTATTGTTACATGGCATTATAACATGGGATGTGTTTTTGTAACGTGATGCTAACTGGTATTCTTCAGAGATAAGCGTGTTGTGGATTGGAGAGTGGTATAAACCGCAACGTAAGAGCTGATGCATTTTTGTTTGTGTATGTAAAGGAAGTTCTCACTGCTCATTCTTCTCTCTGGTTTTAGACACGGCCGGAGTCTGTCCCATACACAGAGGCTCTCTCTAACCGCCGCATTCTGACCAGCTCCACGGAGAGCAGGGAGGGTCTGATGCAGCAGGTACTCGCTAGTTTTGGTCTTTTGACCTTGTACAAATTCACCTTAGTATGTATTAGTATCCGAACTCATCTTTATTCATTTACATAATACAGTGCAGGAGAAAAAAGAAGAATGCTCCTTCGGCATGTGTGATGCTAATTCAGATAAAGCTTTTTACACTTATCTTTACTAAAGGTAAAATAATCAATGTAATACAAACAGTAACTCTTGTAGCTTCCTCGGGCCTCCAACAGGACACACAAAATGACATATGAATACATTTTTACTGATATCATGTAGTCATATACAGTCAAAGGATTGACTTTATAAGGGAAAATAAATAAATGGACATAATATTCATGCTCTTGCTCAGCTATAACAGTTCCAACATAACAGCTAACTGGGAAATGTGAATGTCATGTTAGCTAAATGCCTATCACTACTGCACACAGTCTTACCCAAATGCTTTACTCTCCAGGTACAGCAGAGTCAGGAGAAGATCGCTCGTTTGGAGCAAGAGAAGGAGCACTGGCTGCTGGAGGCTCAGCTGGGTCGAGTGAGATTGGAGAAGGAGAACCAGCGCATAGCTGACCTGGAGGCCCAGCTTTCAGCAGCTTTAGGAGGGGACAGTGTCACCTCCCAGACTGGCTCCCTCACCCCCGCATGCACTGACCCAGAAACAGAAGAGAAGACTAGCAACGAGGTGTCTCACAGCACCAGTGTGGTTAGTGCTGCTCAAGGGCTTTATGACCAAAGAACTGCAGGTTTTTGAACTGCACAACTAAGGAGGAGGAGGAGGAGGAGGCGGCTTAAAAACCTCTCCACAGAAGTTTCTGGGTCACCCAGTTCATGACTTCGTATATGTAATACTTTCAGCAGGAAACTTTAGAATTATTTCAATTACTGTTAAGAGTGAATGAATGTAAATGTGCTTAATGTGCTGGAATCCATATATATGGCTGTAATTAACCTAATTTCACTTTCTCTATTGTTAGGTTGGGATGCTAACCACAACCCCCACCAGTGAGATTGTAAGTATAAAGAGAATGGAAATGTACTATTAATAATATGTGATAAATGTATGAATGGTATAGAAAATTTGACTTCTCAGCAGGACTTGGCCCTTTCTCTGATTAGATTATACAGTTGAACTTTGCTTTAGAGATGTATAAATAAGAGATAAATGCTGATACAGTCCAACGTTTTTGCCCCAACCCAATGTTAGTACTTCAGTACTGAGTATCAGCTTAATAATTGATCTGATATGTATTTTTATACATAAAACAAGTCACATTTTTATATATCATAAACTACCAACTGTTGAAAATACTTTGGCTGTTTTTGTGTGCTCTGCAAACGTGGCCTCTTTTTCCGTTCATTATAGGTCATGGAAATTCAGCTTCTTAGTTGGAGGAAAAGTCAAGCATTTGACATTTGACCTGAGCGGTTTTATACTGTGTTAATATGGATAATGCAGAAAAAAAGGATTGGATTGGGATTAATACAGTCGATACCAGATACATTTAAATATAGCAGAACTCTTTTACCTTTACACCTGTCATAGATGAAATGGCAGGGATAGTTTTCCTACTTAGTGAAGCGATCCGGTTGGATTGTTTTAAATCCTACTAATCAAACTATGGTCCTAAAGAGATGTTTCAGGATTAAGATAAATCCTGGATAAACTGGCATGCATAGTATTTAATGAGTTTTTTAAGGTGTCTAAACTTTCTCCTTTTTGAAAATAGTGGTGTTACTAGTGAGCTAGCAGGCCTGACTCTAGTCTCTGTCTGTACTGCAGGTTGGAGATGAGGAGTCTCGCGAGCATCTGATCAAAACCCACTACATGACACGAGTAGCTGAGCTGACCACCCAACTTCAGATGTCTGACAGCAAGGCTGTGCATTTCCATGCAGAGGTGAGCAGATCTCGTTCTAGTTAAACAGTGACAAAGGATTAGAACAATGAGCAATGCTATTTGGGATCAGAGGTCAGAGTATGTGAAGTAAACTCCACTTCAGCTGTTTCATTCTTCCTCTTCTCTAGAATTGTTCACTTGAACTTGAATCAGGTTGTTTTTGTTATTGTTGGTTGTTATTTTTGTTACTGTGTTTGTTTTGTTATGCTTGTTATATGCTGTGACCAGTTTCAGTCTTAATCTGACTGATCGTAAACCAGCCACATGTATCACTTCAGAACTTTAAATGGACTTAGACATCTTAGACAAATATACATGCACCGTTTCCTCACTGTCTTTGTAAATCCAATTAATAGAGTAGCCGTTTCTAAACTATAGGAGCTTCAAGTTTAAAAACATCTCTCAGGTTTTAGGGTAGTTTTTGAGGGCTTCTACATTTCAATGCATTGTACGGCAGGTACGTCCGGTGTCCTGTTGGAAATAGCTTGCCTTGATTTTCCTTTTCTTATCTTTTCCTGTTTCAGTCCAAGTATTCTTCTTTCACAGCTGCAAGTACACAGGTGTGAGAGAAAACATAGATTTGATTCCAGTCTTGATTTTGAATAAAGCTTGCTGTTTTACTCTTGTGGGTGTTAACAGTCTGTTGGAAAACCTTGTGTGTATTTTGTATATAAATTGTAATTCTAATTGTTTTGTTTATTTCATCTCCTTCAAGAGATCCCAATGTATGTAATTTAGAAAATACGTAAAACACAAGCTAGTGAATCACGAGGTTGTTGTGCAAATGATGCCCCCTTGTGGAGAATATTCAGCTTGCTAAATATAAGTGAGTTACAAGTCAGGTTCATGAGGTGCATCACGTCTAAAAAGCATAATTGTCAGCATACATTGGAATTTAGTGCATGTTCCTTCAATACTGTGAGGTATTTCAGAGTGAGGGAGGTCCCTGAGCAAGCTGAGCTTTTTACTGGGATAGACTGTGTTTGAAGAGGATGTAAATCATAATATTTAATGTATATTTATTATTAATTAATGAGACTGTAACAAAGCCATTGTCTCAGGTGACCTCATATTGTTTTTCTCCTGTAGTGCCGAGCACTGGCTAAACGTCTGACCATTGCAGAGAAATCTCGGGAGACTCTAATTGAAGAAGTGAAACAAGCCAGTCAGAACATCACTCGCCTTCAGGTAATCTCTGTCCTATTCAAGAGTAAAGCTGCCTGACAGAGGTTTTATCCAGCAGCACAGATTTGTGCCTCTGAAACGCCATTACAAATGAAGAACTGCATCCTTGTTGTCAGAAAACATTGAAAAACAAATGGATTTCACTGATGCTGAGTTACACACTAGCACCATCTGCTGGAATAGTAATCAGTTGGACAGCTGTAAGACATTTAGGAAGGAAGATGTTGGTTCATAGCTCTTTCCACTGTTAAACTGGTCAGTAATGTATGTTAGCAGGACCTTCTGTCTGTATCTTCATCTGTTTAATTGTATGTTATACAGTTTCCGCCTGACCCCAGTTGTGTTCAAACAACCAAGACACATTTGATGTATACTTTTTTTAGTTTTGCTTTGGAGCTGTCAGTCTGATATAGCTAGTAAGTAATGTCTAGTAGCATTGTACACACTGCATGTCATGTTACCTACATTAGGAGTTCCAGAGTGTTATTTGGAGGGACCACTGCTTTACACAGTTCAGTTTAGGTAAAATGCTAAGTGTAATGGGCATGGAGAACATCCATTAATGCCTTAATCAACACAAAACAAACATATGGATATGCTTTGTTGGACAGGATGAACTGAGCACTACCAAGAGGAGCTATGAGGACCAGCTGAGTATGATGAGTGATCATCTCTGCAGCATGAATGAAACACTCAGCAAACAGCGAGAGGAGATCGACACGCTCAAATTAGGCAACAAGGTTGGCTCCTTAAACTATGTCTGTGGGGAATTCCACTGAAGTTTTACATAATGCAGTCATGGGGTTGTGCGGTATATCGAATTTAAGGTATATTGATACATAGATATAGAATTAAACAAAATACTGTTTTTGTTGATATAGTTTAATGTCATGTTCAGATACATGATCTGTTTCTTCCATAAAGTAGTACATTTCTCTAGGGGGGTGAGCAGGATGAATGGGATATAAGGCTCATAAATATATATGTTTGTATTTTAGCAGGCCTGGCTGCTGGCTAAAAAAAACAACATGTAACAACATGTAATTATCTGGGCAGATTTACTACAGAATATATACATATAACGGAGACAGTAAGTCTATTAAACAATGCAGGAATGGCTGGCAGCGGCACGCGCATCTTTAGCCACTGCTTAGAGTTTTTATTTTTATTTTAAAATATTGATATATTAGTCCGGCAATGCCATGAATTTTATTTCAGACTGTCTTGTTTGTTCGTTTGCTTGTTTGTTTTGTGTTTACATGCCATGTTTTAATGTTTAATGTGAAACAAAAAAAGAAATTAGCCTGTAAGAGCTTGATTTAAGGAATACATGTGTGCTCTCTGTCTCGTTATTCCAACAAATCAGTAGCCTGATATTATATGTCTGTAAATAAAATAGACCTCTCTGTTATCTTTTATTGATTTTTATATTAGAAATATGTTCCCAACTCCATATTGCATTCCACTGTGTTGAAACTCCTGCCAGTGGATTTTCTGACTGCTAGATCGGTGAAAAAAGGACCTAATAATCGAATCTTGAACATCCCAAATCCGAGTGGGATATATCCCTGTCTGTGGAGTGTTATTTTGTGTGACAGTGTGTACCTCGCCACTAAGACTATATATCCAACTACAGTTTAGGCCAGATTTTACAGGCATCAGGAAATGTATTCATAACCATTTTGTGTAATAACTATTTGAGGGAGCTTTTCAAGGCATTAAACTTCTTAGTCGTCTGGCTCCCGGTGTGAACAGTTCTGACTTGGTAACTTCCACATTACACATCAGACTATTTGGGTGCAGTTCTGTTTCTGTGATTGTATAGAGATAACAGAAACACATTCCATTTGGCCAAGAAATGGTCAAGATTTGTTTCTCATCACCCACTTATAATCCAGACCCAGTGCATTTTGGGTGTGTTCACACCTGGCTTTTTATGTGATGGAATTTCACAGTAGTGATTTGAGTGCTAACAGCTCAAGAGAATCTGCTAAACATGGCTTTATCACGACCTGCAGATAGCCTGTTTATCATTCTAATTGTAAACTAATCAATAAGACGTATAACTAAGAAAGTACATGTGAGTCGATTCACTTAGAGTTGATTTTAATCAAGTTGTCATGGTGGCCTTTACTTCCAGGTACGAGTTTCTCCAGTTTTTCTTGTGCATGTTTTCTTTAATAGACTTCATAAACTTTAAATTTACTTTACTCCCTTTTTATATAAAGGGTACACCATGGGTGGGTTGGTTTGTTGGCATGTGTCCTGTCTCCACGAGCCATGTATTTTCAAAAGCTGCCTCTGTAATTATTGACGAATAGTTTAGGATTCTATTAGTGATTNCCTTTACTTCCAAGTACGAGTTTCTCCAGTTTTTCTTGTGCATGTTTTCTTTAATAGACTTCATAAACTTTAAATTTACTTTACTCCCTTTTTATATAAAGGGTACACCATGGGTGGGTTGGTTTGTAGGCATGTGTCCTGTCTCCACGAGCCATGTATTTTCAAAAGCTTGCTCTGTAATTATTGACGAATAGTTTAGGATTCTATTAGTGATTTAAAGAAACCCTCTTTTTTTTTTTTTTTTTTTTTTTTTTTTTTGGACCCCTCTAGGGAAACTCCAAGAAGAACAAGGGCCGGTAGTGGGGTCTGCATTACGTGTTCAGCATCAGAGGAAGAGGAGGAGGAGCTGCTGGGACCAGACACAGTGATCTGACCAACACTGGAGGCACATGGCACCCAACTCCTGCTCTGTTGCGTCAAACTGGCCAAACTTGACTTTGCGCTGCGTTTCTATACAAATACTTGGTTAACTGCTTCTTTATATGTGTGTTGGGGTGCAGCTGCTTCATTCTTCATTTGCTGGCTCAGAGCGGTTTGAGATATGGATGTTTCTTTCAGCCCAATTTGTGTGCGTTCGTTGTCTCCACATGAAGTTCTGTAAGACCTTTCACTATAGACTGTGCAGCTTTTTGTTTGTCTCTTTGCTTCTTGTTTTTTTTTTTGTTTTTGTTTTTTTAAATGACGTGTTGAGTCCTTGGGTGTCTGTTGATACGTGTGGTTGTGAGACCAGGTCTGCAGTGAAATTTCCCAGATTTTCAGAGACAAGGCTGCCTCAGAGCCAAAGAGTGAACAGGTGGACAGCACAATGTTATTGTGATTATACTGAGACGTATTGCGGTTGTAATACGACTGAAGATGTGATAAATGCGTCGCTGAACATTTCATATGACGTGGGAATGCATTGGAGCATCATTCAGGATATTCTGATATGAACTGTGGAAGTACCAAGAGTGTCTGTGCGTGACTGGGAGACTTCTATGTAACTTGAGTGCATCCTAGGCTGCATACTGACAGTTGCAGGAATATCGTAGAGCGCTTTCAGTAATGTCTGAGGTTGGTCAGTGTGCTTGCATAGTGCACTGTAGATAGCTTGGCCAGCGTTAGCATCTAAAATGTAAGCAGTATGTTTTTGAACATTTCCCATTATGACATTTTTGAAACCATCCAGTCTGTATGTTATTCTAAAGGGCTCATGTCATTCACATCCATATGTGGAACATAAGATGGAAAAAACACCCCACTGTTTCTATAATGTCGCAAAAATGAATGCATTCACGTATATCTGCCAGTGTATGGCAGTTAAGCTCCGCCCATTCACACTGACGTCATAAGGAGTATGAGCCTGGATTGCTTTTTAGATAAGGCAGAATACAGGACAATCACAGTAACAAGGATGGTTTAAGGGATAAAGAGAGGTTAGAAACTGGCCATGGAAAACGTGTAGGACTTTTTATAGATGGTTCTGCTGAATAATAAGTCATGTTTGACCTAATACATTCACTTCATACACATTACTTCACAATGACCTAAAACCTTATTCTCACAGTAACAGAACAACAAGGCAGTTACATAATGAGAGATATTCTACACATGCTGCCTTCGTTTTAAGATGCTTTCACTTGCTAAGGAATCGTTTTGGCAGTGTATTTCTGCTTTCTGTAACATGTAGCAGAGGACAAAGTTGTGATGATTTAAAAACAAAAGAAATGATGTATTGTGCAGCACATAAATCTCATCTAAACACATGTTAATCCTGTGCAGAAGACTAGTATGTACCTCAGTAGTGCCGATTACTCACGCATGTAGCCAGAGGAAAAATCCAGGAGCCTAGTATTGTGATAAAGATGCTCTGTTGTCGTGATCACTAAATTGCTATGAAGATGCACTGAGCAGATTTGTCTGCAAAAAAGGAATCATACACGGATGACGAAAAAGGGTTAATGTGAATGGTAACGCTATACTGAAGGAGAGCATTCATAAGGTTACACTACCTCTACATAAGCCTATGTATAAACATTTATAAAGGCTTGTTTCAACAAGAGTCGGTAATCATAACACTTGCTGAGTTGCAATTACGTGACCGTTTACAAAAGCAGTCTTTATGGATGCTTATGTAGGTTTATGCCAGTTATCATACAGGGCTTTATGTAGGTATCATGCAGCCTTACGTTTGCTGCCCTTCAGCAAAGTGTTACTATGTGAATACATTCAGTTTGTCAGATTTACGTTTATGTACTGTCTTTTTTTTTTTAATTTTCCTTTATTATGAAATTATACTCCAGACGTTTTATGCAATTGAAAAATGTTTCACTTTCAACCAATGAAATCAGTGTTGTGTATGATTAATGTACTCCTAGGAATCGTCAACCAAACACTGAGGAAGATTATCAGACAACTAACAGAACAGGACTTTTGATCCACTCCATCCAAACTGGGCCTGTAATCATGCGGTTTTGACGACTGGTATGTTGTGGTTTTTATTAACTGTTTTGGCCCAGACGTAGTTCTAAAACTGAATCACACGTGAGAGTTTACACAGAGCTGCTTAGCTGGCTGGTCTGCAAGTTTACAGAATTGACTACATTGTTGTTGAATCCAGACTGCTTTACATTCTTCTCCCTCCAGACTGTATTCCATCTGTAAAGAACTACTTTTGGGCTCAAGTGTTTGTCCGTTTTATCCCATTCGGTTACTGACCACATCCGAAAAGAGTGTACTTAGGTGAACTAAACATGATACACTTGTGAAGTAAAGAATAAAACCATATAAAAATCATTTTGTGCTTTTATGTTATTTAAAAACAATAAGCAGATTTCTTCACATAAAAACAAGTTTCTGTATTGAGATATAAACAAAGTCATCATATATATATATATGAGATGTTCATCATATATATCTGTTAGACTTTTTCTTTATTATTTCTCAGTGTGAGTGTTGTGACTTTGAGGGAGATTCCTTGCCTCCTGCCTGAGAGATTGCCAGTTCAAATCGGGTGGTGTTACTTTCTTACATGTGGGGCAGTGGTCTTCCTTCCATAAGTCATGTAAAGTGAGGAAGATAGATTTAAATAATCCTACCCTGATTTAAGAAGGTGTTTATAGTAAGTTAGATTTCACCTTCACCATGATGAAGAACACTAGTCAAGACAAATAAATGTTCATTGAGTTTGGCTGCATTTGATTGGTTAATGAACTATGAATATGCAAAT
>CM067500.1:17712800-17820965 GCA_034552555.1 Semaprochilodus insignis | reverse complement strand
AGGCGCCGCCGCTGCCGCCCTCTGCTGGCTGCAGGCGGCACCGCCCGAACCCTTACAGTTTATGTGCAGAACATTTTGTAAAGTCATTTGTGCTTCCGACCCTCACAAGCAGATTGTGACCTTTCTGAGGATACTGATTGAGTATTGAAAGAGAACTTAAAACCCAGAACACGAAACGTGTCTTCTGAAGATGTAAGTGAATTATCTACTACTGTCGTCGTATCTTTATCAGTTTGTTGATTTTGTCTTTTGAGACCTTAAAGATCGAGCTGGACCTTCTTTTTAAGCCTTTGCATGTGCTGTTAATACGTAAAGACAACCAATGTGGTCCAAATACTTCCTGCCAAATCTCTCAGACTTCTGAGATTAATTTAGGCTTTACACGCATGACTTGCAGCAGTGCACCATATTTTAGTGTTTTTCTTCATACTCCATTAATTCTTAATATTATGTCTTTCAGTGTTGCTTTAACTTGACTACAAATATAAATAGATTATCCTTTTATTTGTATATACTTTGACATAACTACTGGACTTCTTCTGTCCTCTACTGACACTGTAGAAGTGGATCCTCCTGTATATAGTACAGGTCTACATACTATATGGACAAAAAATCCTTTTAAAAAAACCCAAAAGTTTGATTAACAGTCTGAAAAGTGTGTTTTTAAGTCGTCACTCCTTTATACGATACTGGTGTGAATCAACTGTTCCAGGACAGGTCAGAAATGGCTTTAGCTAATGATATTTTTGAATAGTTAGGTCTTACCAAAATCTGTCACTTTGGCGTGAGCTGAAAATGTTGTCATGATACAAAGTAACAGACACAAGACCAGGTTCATCACATTTATGCATTTATGAAAAAGTGGAAAAGGAAGCAAATGCCAGGTCTGAATGTAGACAGGAGTCTTACAGGCACACACACACATACACGCACACACCCACAGAGCTTGCCAAAGGCAGGAACCTGCTGTACTCTTGTTTTTGGCACCCAGGTGACAAAAGCAAGACGTTTCCCATAGAGTCCTTTTCTCTTCCTTTTCTTTGTATTCAGAGAAACCACTCACGCTACTGTCCACTTTGACTGGCGAAAGGAAGAAAGGGGGTGGGGGACTGGGCGGGGTGTTGACTGACTTTACTTCATGCAGAATGTGGTGATCCATGTTGCATTTGTGCAGATCGTTGTACGACATTGTTCTTCATGAGAGATGCAGCACTGCATGCATGCTCGTAAGACAAAGTAAGTCCACTGGCAGAGAGTAAAAAGGCCAGCTGATTGAGAGTCACGCAGGGATCTGACTGGAGTCCGCACGGTTTGGTAAAAACGCTCCCTCTGACGAATGGTCCACCTCAGGAGTGTGCAAGTAATCTATTGTTACACCATATTACAGCAGTACAATGTCAAAAATGGTCAATACTCAAGAAACATCTTGCGTTTCCTTGATTCAAGGAAAAGGGATGCTTTATTTTCATACCAGAATGTGTTTAAAAAAAAAAAAGATATACAATCCTTTAATCTTTTCTCGACGAAGACCATTTCAGAACTTTAAACAAGGCTTCAGACTGTCAGGTCGAAGGTCACTTTTCTCTCTGAGTTGGCAGCAGGTGAGGAAGAAGTGAAGAGAGAAGGTCAGAAAAATCAGGTTACAGACACAAATGGTGAAATAGAAGACAGACGCACACAGACCGCGGAACGGGTGGCCAGGGAACGACCTGTATTTTAACGTGGGGCGAAACAACCACTTCTGTTGCATGAAAACAGATGACTATCATGACTCCAAGGTTCGAACAATACATAGGACAACACGATTCTGTGCTTCTGGCCAACACTGTAAGTCTGTTTTCAAGCTCAACAATAACAGTAGCTCGTTTTACTGGCCTGCACTTTATATTCTCTATAATTGGACCATATTCTACCCTCACTTCAGCAGGCAGATAGCTCAAAAGAGAGCTTGGTGCATGCAGATCTCATAGCTTAAATTAGCTTTATCAAATTAACGATAATCAGAATTAACGGTGGGCAACATGACCAAAAATATAATATAATGTCTAATTATGCAGCATGATATTCAGTGTTTGAAACGAATTAATTAATATAATGATTTTTATTCCATGTTTCACATCCTGACCTGAACTAAAATCAGTTAAACAGACCCAAACCAAGAGATGCACTTGGTCAGTGATGTGCTGTAACCCATACTGTAACATAATGTGACATCATTTATCACGATAACGATAAATACTGTCTTATTGACCGTGCCTACACAGAATTATGAGCTTTTTGAGTTTTTGCTCATTTTTGCTCAAATGCGTGTGAATCCAACGTTATTGCTTTCTTAATGGAAAGTTATTCACTACGCTCACAGTTCTTGGTGAATGTTGTGGTTAAAGGAGCAATATGTAAGATTTTAGTTTAAAACATAAAAGTGAGTCACTGTAGCATTGAGGTGATTCGGTCCAACATGAGAGAATGAAGAAGTAGCACTGCAGCCCTGACAGCATATTCTAACCTCATCAATCATGTTAAAAGTCCTGCTCTCGGTTAGATCCTTTAGGGACAAGTAACCAAAGGATGGAAGAGTAAACGCATCGATGGCTGGAGCTCTTGGCAAGCAGTCGCCACTGGTGCTTGCTCTTGGTGAGAATCCACATTCCACAGCAAACAAAATAAGTGATATCATAGGAGCAAAACAAGTTAATATTGGCATTGCATTCTATTGCTGAAGATGCTCTTGGAGAGTAACGGGAATATAGACCTGTTTGGAATACGAATCTTACAAATTAAAATTCTTAAACAAATTAATAATAATTTCTATACAAAGTGTCCGTATTCAAACCCAGAATTGGAATTATATTGTTTATCAGCCCGGCCATGCTTCTCTTTAAATATCAGGATCCTTGAAAAATCTATAGCAGCAAACCACTACTTATAAGCCTACTGGATCTACCAGTATCACAATCCACACACTGAAAACATCTTTGCTTGAACCCTGTTTCATTACTATCTGCACCAATTTGAACTGAACTAATTAGGCTGGTCTATACAAGTAGCACCAGACTACCACAGGTTTCTGGGAGCATAAAGTGACAGTTGATTAACAACATGTTCCGCGGTCCATGCACATAAATAAACAGAGAGAGGAGAAACCAGCGTGCGCTGAGTAAGCGAGGGAGTTTCAAGCCACGATTTTCTAACACCATGCAGGAACTGAAGCCATGTGGAGGGGAATGACTGAAATCTGCTCAGACTACAGGTTTACCTCAGCAGGGACATGGAGACACTCAGTCAAACGTCCACTGAGAAGGAGGGAGAAGGGGCTGAGAGGATGTCTGGGGGTCGCTGAACTGAAAGAAACGGGGGGCAGAAAGCAGAGCTATGCCAAAAAAAAAAAAAAAAACACAACCCACCCCACCCCACACAGTGAACCATGCAGGCCAGGATCCATCAGCAACATGGCCTCCACAGTCACCAGAGACCAGCACGGAAAAGCAAGCACGTGCAACTCAGACATCTGTTCCACCGCTCCGGGTTACCATAGCGACCTCCCATCCCCCGCCTTGCGGGCAGAGACACTCACCCCTTCAAGCTCGTGAAAACGCTAGCACTGCGGCTAATGTTTAGGAGCTTTGCTGCTCTCCCGATCTGCTTTTTGATTTTCTGCGTTCTTGTAACACTTCCACATCTGCAGGACAAAGGCAGGTGATGTTACAACTAAATATTACAAAAAATAATAAAACAAAAAAAAGCACTGAACTTTACTTTATATGTACATGATAAATAGGAAGCAATAAAAAATCAGGAAACAAAGGAACAACAAATAAATATAAATCACTACAATTATTATATATTGTGCTACTACTGTGACATAAGTAAAGGTTTGTTTGGTATATGTACTTTGTGAAAGAACCCTTATTTAAAGAAGAACTTCAAAATGTACACTCAGCCTTTAAACTCCTAAGAAATCCACAGTGACCAATCTATGCTCTGCCACAAATGTGATCTTTTGGATTCTTTGGGGTGATTTTTATGGAGTAATTGAGCTAATATTAAAAATGGTAGCAATGTTATATCACTGTCATCACCAGTATGTGTAGTTTAGATTAGCTAGAGCAGCAGAGTATGGTTCAGTAGTGTAGCAATTTAAACCAGAACCTCAATATCATGTAGTGACTAACTAAACACTGTAATGGACCAAAAACTGAATTTGTGGGCAGAGCATGGATAGGCAAATAATCCCAAGATATAATGGATGGAGCCTTTATGATATCTCTCAATATAGTGTAATTAAAACTAACTGGACAGCTCAACCGCGCACACAGTACTGTGCTGAATGCAAGTAAACAAAACAAAACAAAACAAAAAAACCACCCACATGAGATAATGTCAGTTCAACCATTCATTTTGATTTAGACAATCAAAATAGAATTTCAGGATTGATACGAAGAGGGAAAAGCCATGCAGTGACTTAGCAATGATCTAGTGAACCCACTTTATGTAAGATAGTCCCAGATACCAAGAAGAATCAACAGTGCAACTTCAAACATCCCTTGTGAAAAGCTTTCCCTCCAAGTAAGCCCTTTCAGTTAATCTTCTAGGATTTGGAGCAAGTAACTTGCAGAACAGATTTGAGGAAATTAATTTTTACACTGATGTCTGTTAGTCTTTTAAAAATAGCCCTGATAAGACAGAGCATCATGGGACATGCTCCACAAGCCTAATTACTTTATTTAAATATCAAAGTAGATCAGCCTGAGCTAACTTTGGAATTTATGAACACGCAAACGTAGGCACAGGGTAAAAGAAATTAGCAGAATGGTGAAATGATACAATTCCACAAGCAGCAAAGCTTTGTGACATTTACAAAAAGCAACAACCAATGGCTTAATTTTGTGATTTAGATAATAATCATGGTGATATGATTATTGTACATCTTAATAAACAAAGGAACACATTTGCACATTACATGTTTTGTGGAAATCAAAACCATTTAAGACATAAGGATTACCACGCATGCAGACATTCAACAGTTGGACAGAGGGCTGTTCTCCCACAGAACCAAAGACAGGCCAAACGAACTGAGAGTGTGGTTATGGAGTCAGCAACAAAATGAGGAAAGGAAAACAAACAGATACCATGGTAATGCTCAAAGCGTTCATGCAGGTGTTTAACCATCACCATAAAGGAAAAAGGTCAAATGATCTCACATGTTAGACACAGCCATATTCGTACCACAGCGATTGGCTGTCCTCTGAACTTAAGGGAGCTGACTGGTCAGAAACACTCACATGATTGTTATCACTTCCTTTCCCATCTATCTTGGTGTCAGGGAGGCCGTTTGACTGGTTCTGACTGGACTTGGGCTCTCTGGGCTTGAGGGGAGGACCACTGATGTTACTAACTAGGGAAGTATTGAGAGAGAGGATGGCTTGGTTTCTAGCGCCACCCGCAAACACTGGCTCACTGAGGATGGAGTCCAGGAACACTGAATCTACAGTAAAGGAGGGACCTAAGAAGGCTTGGAGACTGGACAGCTCAGGATCCTCTAGGCTGGGGGCGTGGCCAGTGCACGGCATGCTGGCGGACTTGGGCAGTGCTGTGGGATGGCTAGGCTGGGGTGGCGCGTGGGAGTGTGCTCTGGGGGATACTGGGTACTCACTGGGCACCGGCTGGGCGCGAGGTTTGCTGCTCTTGGAAGGCGAGGGGTCCACGGAGACTGGCTGCCGACTGTCCTTGGACAGTAAGTCATGAATGCTGGTCCGGCGTGTGCTGCCCTCAGCCGTTGAGATGACACTGCTGGCCCGGGGCAAACCTGCAGAAGAGGAAGAGGCATCTAGGTGCTCGGACACAGACGTGGCCTTCCCTTGAGAGGTCAGGCTGGGCCTGGGCTGGCTGCCCTTGACACGGGTGCTTTCTGCCTTGCGCAGGCTGGGACGCCCTGGCCCCGTTCGTGTGGTGCTGGAGTCTGAGGGCGCAGCTTTTCCACTGGCAGAGCGCAGGATGCCCCGCCCCTTGGCACGATCCTTCTGCACAGGCTCAGTTGCTCCTGACAAACGGGGTGATTCTCCGGTCAGGTTGTCTTGGCTGCTGGCCTGAAGGAGGCACATTTCAACAATGTTAACATTAAAAAGGCAACTGCCCACAAAAAAGGATGGAGCCTTACAGCTTTACAAAATGTTTTAAATATATCAGAATTTTTGCTTTGTCAGTTTGCACTGAAAAGATTACTAAAAACAACAAACTGCTCCCCAGCTAATTTTTCCCCTAGATGTGACGTAACCTTTCAGGAGTTTGAACCACTTTCTCGGTAAAAGGTCTTTACTAAATGTTACAGTCAAGGTCAATGACTATAGCCCGTCTAATCATTATTCAGGAAAATCTACTATTCATACCAAGAATGGCACTTTGATAAACTGATCGAGCTGAGTGCTGTAAAATACATTCATCTTACATTTATGTTTTATGTTACAACAAAGGTAAAACCTTTGAAGGTATTTTTCTTACTTAATTGACAACAAACTGAAAATCATCACTACTAGCAATGAAAAACCTTACTTGCAGAATTTCACAAGGAGGCAAGGTGTCCCTAAACCTTTGACAGGAGTTGTATTGAGTAATTAAACCACCCGTAATTAAATCATCACATATTTCATGTAACACTAAAAGGTGAGGCCATGCTCTTGTGGCTGAACTAGTATCATTAAGGTGGCGCTCATGTCACCTCAAGAGGGTCTATGCTCTCTTCCAGGAACTGCTGAAGGGACAACACCTCACTGCCAGGAGAGCCGGTCTTTCTCTTGTTCTGGGAGCCTGTGGGTTCCATGTTCTTGCGGAGCTGCAGCGGGCTCTGATGAGATGACCTCTGTGAATGTGGCTGCTGCACTGGGCTACTCCCACTGGACCAAACCTCCGTGTCTAAGCTCAGGCTGAACTCACCACTGCTCTCGCTGTGGGGCCTGCTCAAACTGCCATTCACTGTACCTGTTAAACAACATGTACAGTAATTAAGAAAGTGAAGGACAATACAGTGCTTTTTTAAGCTAAAACCAGTACATTTTTGGAGTCATTCTGTGGGATACAGCCATAGATAAAAAGTACATATATTTAAAACCATTACTTTTATCTAAACATTTTGAATAATGGACAATGGCTCCAAAAATGTAATGATTGCAGTTTTCACAAAATGCAAAAAAGACAGCTAAGGACTAAAGTGGAAACAATTTGACACCCAAAGGCAACCTGTAATCATTTCACCTGAAATAAAACTCAATAAACAGCACCGTATCACAAAAGCTGAAAGAAGCTAAAGTGCACCAGGATTTTAAAGATCCTATTTTGATTAATATCCCAGAAATGCAAGCTCTTATTAAAGACTCATAATTTGTGCAAGACTTTGAATGATTCTTTTTGAAAGCATTCAAACACAACAGCGTTTTTCGAAAGACCCGACACCACAGACACCATTTGTATTAAAGGCAGAAGCTTGGTCCACATGGTCATACCTTTGTCACTGCCTGGTAAGTCCCAAAAATAAATATTGCAATTACTACTAGTGGCTTTAGTACTATGTAGATTGGCAGGTCTGGAGGCTGGACAGCATAGACAGGGCACGCAGCATGAGAACAGATCACTCTGGGGCAGCAGATGGTCCATGCTGGCTGGAACTGCAGCCATATTTGCCCATAGCAAGCTCGGTGGCAGACTCTGGTAGAAACCATACAGTAAGTATCCAAGGAGGGAGGGGTTCTTCACTGTACGAAGGAGGAGCTTTAAGGAGTGCCAACCCGCAAGTGTAAAGAAGACTTGATGTTAAAATGAAGAGCCAAGGAAGAGAAGTGGTATAAGGACCCGAGTGAAAAGTTTTGGGAGAACAGAGAACAGGGTTTTAACATCAATCCTTTTTCTGGCGTAGGCTTGAAGTGGGGTACAACGGTGCATGCAGATGAGTCACTTACTACAGATGTTACAGGGAACTCTGCACATGGTGGACAAGGTGCGAACTGAAGGAGAGAGGGCTTCAGCATTGCTGAAAAGCTGCTGTCCTGTCCAATTACACACAAACAGCTTGCTGTCATGGCTGCTTTATACACACTCTCTTGATTGGCAATGCCTGTCTCAGCCAAAGCCTCCTTATTTATATGTGTCAAAGCCTGTGAAATGAACATGCATGACTGACTTTAATGGTATAAGATACTGGCTCAATTTTCTCATCAGTCACAGATGTTCCGAGAGCTAAATATCAAACCCAGATGAATTTTAATTTAACCCCTAAAATTAATCTGTGGATGGCTAATTTGAAAAGAAAAAAAAAAAACATAATAAACTCTCTAAACCTAAATCTTACTTAACTAAAATATCAAACATTCTATATCGGAATTTACTCAAAAAATTTGTGTATGATGTATAAACAATACATCATTAGATATTGATGCAATACAGTATTGTTTATTTTTTTGATACAGCAAAGCATACTTATATTAATGTTCCTGCTCATTTCTTTAATTTATGAAAGTATGCAACATTATGAAAAGTACAATATTTGAATAAAAAAAATTATAGTACCCCAATGTAATGCAACAGCCATAAGCTAACAGACGAGTTACAATACAACAACACAATATGGCATGATGTGCCATATTACAGTATGCTATATTGTAATATTCTAAGTAATGGTTCCTACACCATCTGAAAATACTTAACTGGCAACCCATCAAATAGCACAAAGACAAAAGCTACAGAGGAAGGGTTTAGGGACTCCTGGCCAAAAGAGACATAGCACAGATCTTGCACTAACAGTTCTTTCGGAAGATGTTCACAGATGGCAGAGAAGATACAATTTAATTATTGGCATGTGACTGAGTTCAGTTTGTACGAACAAAACCATGCAGGATATATCCACAGTAACTCAATTCATATCTCCCACAGTAACTAAATTCTTATTTCCTAACATATCTCCTAGCATTAAAACCCAAACTGTGCTAAGGCTTAAGACTGCCATGCATTTGATCAGCCTCAGACAGTGCATACCATCCTTCCCTCACCTTGAGTACGAACTCCACTCTGCTCATCTGAAGAGACTGGTGTGACATCTTCACAGGACGCATTATCTGTATGGGGGAGAAAGACAGGCTTTTACATACTTGCCTCTGTTTGTAGTTTAATGGAAATATCTATAGCTCACATTCAAGTAGCCAATTTAATAACAATGGTCTATGAGCAAAACCCCTCCTTGTTTGATTAGACACATAGAAACACAGGCAACAAATACTATAATTCTGACTGAATGAAGTCATGAGGAATGAACAGCATGAAATGTTTTGTGTTATGTAAAATTAATGTAAATACAAAAATAGAAAAACACTTACAAACCAAATAATTAAGCAAGCAAAACCCCCTCAGATCATAATAACCAACACAGAAGTAGCACTTTCGGCTTTAAGAAGGAAGTACAAAACATCACTTTCAAAGATCACTGAAATGGACACACTTCCAGCCTGGACATGAGACATAACACAAAGTTCCTGTGAATTATTCCACATGGCTGCTACTCCAGGAGGAAGGAGGGAACGGACAGTTTGCGGCCACAGCTCTACCTTTGTTCTTAAGCTTCTGCTTGGTGCTGTGGCCAGCGGGAAGACTGAGAGTGGCGTAGTTGATGGCGTTCGTGGAATATGCCATAGATCCCAGCTCCTTCATGCGCTGGCTGCTGCCTGCTGACGCTGCCTCCTCAGGGGCCTCCAAGTGGTCAGTGCTGCCAGTCCACTGGCCCCCGGCCAGTGCCATCGTCTGTAGCAGGTCATTCATAGCTGAGATGGGAATAGCAGTAGGATTATTACCACATGCTGCATGGGACAAGCTGGGGCAAAGAATGAAAGAGAAGGCAGGAGCAGAGAAAGAGAGACGTAGAGAGGCATGCAGTTTTACACCAATATCAACAAGCACAAATGCCTCGACGTGAAAGAAATAAGAGAGCAGAGAGAGAAAAGAAAAGAAAAAGAAACAAACAACAAGGTTCTGCCATGTGTGCATGACATGCACAGAGCTGAAATGAAGCCTCCAATAGATGTGTGTTGATAAGCAGAAAGAAGGAGTGGGTGTAAAATTGTGATTGAAAAAAAGCAATAAGAATAGAGATAGCTCAGAGGTAAAGAAGAGAGTTGGACAGTAGACCAGAGAGGCACTGCACAATTTAGACATTTGGTGTTAATCCTGCCTAAACACACCTTCAGATGAGCTGAAGTAGATAAGGTAGAAAAACACCAAATTGTCCAGCGCTTTGGCCTGCCAAACTTGGTATTCACAGAGCAGAAAAGCAAAAGAGCTTGGAGAAGTGTGTGACGGTGTGTCAGATTACTCCATTTCAATTTCAACATGGTGGCTGAATGGGTGGTGGTGGTGTGCTGCTAATGCAGTGAGGGATGAGACAATCAGCTCGCGCCACAAGCAGTAAAGAGGTCAGAGTCACAGAATGGTGCAGGCCTCACTCACATCCAGAGAGATCACACCATACACAACATCAGCCAAGTATTTAATCAAGTACTACTAACCCACAAATTACTACACTAACTCTGTTCTACAACAGTACTTAATCAAATATGTACATATGTGTACATATGTGAAGACCAGTAATTCCTGCGAAAACAGTTTCATCACATTTCTACAGATTTCTACATCTGCAAGCTCGGTACTATATCACTAGGAATCTACAACAGATCACTCATCTCATCTGTTACTGTTTCAGGGAGAAGTACCATATAGGGTAGGTCTACTTGACAAAATGTCCAATAAGTACAAGGTAGGTGTCCCTTTCAGCATTTTAGTGGGATACATTACTGCTTTCAGAAATTGTCAGTCATTATGATGGGTAACTGTGGGCTTTGGGTAACACATGCACGTTTGTTAGCAAGAAACCACTGAAATTTCCAAACAAATCAAGCAGTGATGTTTTGTGCACAGCATTGCTAACATCGGGTTTGATAATTGAAAACGACAAAGCTAAAAGGGAAACAAATTTCTAAAAACTTGGTGACAGATGCAAGCATGGTGGAGAACAAAAGGAGGGAGCTGGTAGCCGTCGGGACTCTTACACATGGAGCGCCGGTAGATGGCCTTCTCTTTGTCTTTCTCCTTGGATCTGTTCCTCATAAATGGCAGCCTTTTCAGTGCTGTTTCAGGATAATAGAAAGCAAGGAAGAGGTGGAACGCAATAAGCCCACAGAAGGAGAGATGGAGGTGGAGAGAGGAGGGAGAAAACATACCGACATTAACATAGCTTAACAACCAGGAGAGGGAACCAACCAGACTCCTACAGACTCTCTCACTCTCTCTTACACAAGCACAGATGGTAAACAAACACATACCAGTACAGTACACACAGTATACATATCTCAGTTAATATGCATACCGGTGCTCAATTACATAGAAAAAACACAGTAAGACGGCAGTGAGGTGGGTTGTTGGAGAGATGAAGATGTAGCAAGTCTGATGGCAACACTGTACAGAAGCCAGCACATTCACACAGAAAGGAGATGTGTATTAAAGGGTGCAATTCAGGGAGCAAACAAGGACACCAGGAGGAGCAATAGTGCAGAACGGGGAAACTGAGTGTCATGTCAAACTGCAATAATAATGCTGTGGTCACATTCAAGACCTCCAACCAAATTGACGTAACTTTATGAGGTTCTCTGTAGGGCTGTAGAGTTTGCAAAATCCACACTGTTATAACTTCTAAAAAGCATCTTAAAATGTACTGATATAAAAAAGGTTTATAATATGCTTTACAGGTGGCTTTAAGTCATTAAGACGGAAAAAAGAATAATGAGATATTTCAATGGGAATAAAACAATAATACATGGTAAATAAAGGATAGTAAACATATATCTAAGACAATAAAATAAAACAGGAAGAGAATAATTGTACTTATATACATAATGTATGTCTTAAATTGCCAGGATATGACTTATCACATATCTCTTTAGTCTAAGCCTAAGACTGCAGTTTATAAAGTAGCTTAGGGGTCTGACATTTTAAAGAGATGTACATATATGTATAAAAGATGCTGTATATATAAAATGAATTATTATTACTGTATTTAACATATTATATTATTATAAATGCCACAGCGATCACATATTTAAGACATAATGGAATACAAGCAAATGATCTTTACTGTCTATTGCACCTTTTAATAGTGATAGACTGTAACAACAACCAATCACAAACTTTTTACATGCCCTGAGACAGGACAGTTCTGCTAAAATCCCACCCTTGCCCTGCTAAAGCCTACCATTGGAGGAGCCTTGCGCATTGCTGTGCTGCGCTCTCCTCCCTTTTTGTGCAAAGAGAGTGAGAGCGAAAGAAAGAGCAAGCAAGCAAGAGAGAGAGAGAGAGAGAGAGACAGAGAAAGAGAGACAGAGGAAAGGAAAAACAGGCAAATCAAGCATTAGCCTGAACAGAAAAATAAAAGTCTCCAGCAAAGAAGCGGAAAGACATTTAGAAAGCACCCTCAAGCATTTCTGCCTGGAAACTGAAAGAGAGGGAACAGTGAATGTTCTGGAATCTCTAACAGAGATTAAAAAGACTGCATCTGTCTGCATAGTTGAACCCTGTCTGTTAATGAACCAAATTACTTCTGTAGGGTTCAAAAATATAACAAACAGAACAATTTAATAATGTGCAGAAAATGCTACAGCCTCATACCATACAGTATACCATACCTGATGTGGTCAGTCCCACAATTTATATTACAGAATTGACAAAGTGCCTTCTCCTCATCTATAAAATATTCTGACTGGAGTCTAACACTAGGGGCTGTAGCTGGAGAAAAAAGCTCAGACAATACTCACTGCTGCTCCTCTTGTGGCTCAGGGGGTCATCTAGTGAGCCAGAACCCATAGATGAACTGTCCTGGCTGTCTGGAAGCGTTAATGTGCCGGCCAGGAAACCATCACTGGACTCTGAGCGGGTTGGTGTGATGGTGAGGGAGCGCATCCGCTCACGGCTCTTCGGTTTGATCAGCTTCTTCATCTTCAGCGTGATCCAATTGCCCCTTCTGCTAGACAAAATCACAAACTCTTAGTTTGTCTGAACTATGGCTGATCCTTTCTGCTCTTTGTTCCAAAGGAGAATGCATAGAACGCTATGCATTGCCACAGAAAGAGGAAATCTATATAGCCAGAAAATAAATGGCATGCAGGACAACAAAGAGCACTGTACTGTGCATGTCACAATCCATAAATGTGTAAGTACAAAAGGAACACACTTCAGTCTCCATTTTGCACAACACAGCCAAAATGTAAGTCTGGGGGCTGGTTTTAAAATCAGTAAACATGCAACATGGTTTTATTCTTGATGCAAAAATACCTGCTGATCCAGGCTCTGAAAAGTGACCAAAAACATGTGCTATAACTGGCATATATTAGCTGTTATATCAGTGTGACCAAAGTGTTCATTAATACATTCCTCATGTACATTCATATCATATGTTGCAAGAAATGTAACAACTACATTAGGAAGTGAGTTTCCAGTAATGTCCATTAGAACACCCCCAAATTTGCACAAACCTTCGGGGTGGTGAGGGGTCATAGAATTTATACTGATCCATGATTTTCTCCTCCAACTTCTCTTTCTGTCTTCTCAGTTCATTTAGTTTATCTCTAAAGATAAAAAAAAATAAAACAAAAAGGGCCAAACAGAATGAGTGACACAGAAATATGATCAGAAATGTTATGACAAGCTATAAAAAAGCAATTAAATCTCCCACCATGATTAGTTCCAGTATTAATCTAACACACCTGATCTTTTTAATCAAGGACTTAAGCACCATTTGAATATTAGAGCCAGTTTATTACTATGATATGGTATATATTCAGGTATAGGGTCAAGTACCAGTTATAGGGTTTGGATATAATTTAAAAGGTTAAATATGTATGTAGGCAATAATGTAGTTATGGGGTGATGCCGTACATATACTGCCTCTGTTCCACATGGAACAGGTCCTTGCTCTCCATGGTCTGCTCCAGTAGTGTTCGGTTCTGTAACATGAGGGTCTGAATCTGGTCTAGTAGGTGCCGGTTCTCCTCCTCCAAATTCCCCTTCAGCTGACTCAGTAACTACAAAGAGAAAAGTAATCACTGATACTGTATGTAGTGTAACACAAAAAAGTTTCACTCTCCTTTATAACATCATTTTTAAGCATAGAAAAGTGTCAAAGATCGCTCATTTGACGGCCATTGTTTTTAAAGACAATATTATTTAGAAGCTTCAAGAGCGCACAGGAACGTCTTTCACCAATCACACCCAAAAAAGAAAAAAAAAAGTATTGCCCTGTTTTAAAGACAATTGTCTTTTGTATATCCCATAGCGTTCCACAAGGGCTGTATTATGACCTATTAACTGTCTTATAGAAAATAAAGAGTGACCTTTGGATAAAATATGCATTCCAGGGCTGCAATCTGGAAGAAAGCGTTCCACAACAGTTTTTTGCCCCTCCCCTAACTCCAATAGGGCATAACGAAAAGAGACAGGGTTTGACATGCCCATGCCAGAGGCTGTAAGATCTGTGATGAGCACATGCATTCCTGTGGAGAGGACTTAACCCTCTTCAGTGTTTAAATAGCTTAGAGGCTCAGCATGGACATCTGCTAACAATTCAGCTATCGCTCTATTGTAAAGTTATGTTCTATTCAAGAACATGATGACAATAAAAACGTACAAGTCCAACCAACCTTCAGATTTTCTACTAGGACATCAAAGACAAACAGGTGTTCTCTTTCAAGCATGTTAGGCTTCCATCAGGAAATAAAACTTAGCTCAAAATTACAAACCTTATTCTAGCCCTGTTTAGGCAAATAAGCTGACAATGGGGTAAATTTACCTCACACTGATTGGTGAGTTTGGTGGAAGTGATGTCCAGCTGCTGGTACTGCTCTTTGAGTTTGGAGAACTCAGCTTCCAGGCGTGTCTGCTCCAATTTAGCTGCATTCAGCTGGCTCTTCAGGTTCTTGTGGTCAGCCTGAAGCCCCTCGTTGTCTTTCAGCAGCTGCTGGTAGTTAGTGTTGAGCCTTAGTAAGTAAGAAAGAAGGATTATGTTTATTCCCTCAACGTACACTTTAAACAAACAAAATTGAAAAAAAATCTAAGTGCAACACAGGAGTTACACATTTACACGCAAAGTGAAGTGTGAAATAAGAATGAGAAGTAACGTTTGGGAGAGAAGTATAACTGGACAACTGCGAGTTCTTTCTTCAGAGCACTAACACCATCAGGTGCTGGTTTAAGCCACTCACTTGTCATTGTCTTCCTTCAGTTTGTGGTACTCTGCAGCAGTGGCCTGGTGGCTCTTGTTCTCTGAGAGCATCTTCTCCTGCTCTGCCTTCAGCACTTTCTCAAGCTCCTCCAGCTGAGCCTTCTGTTTTAGCAGCTGGTTATACCTGTACATTCAAACATGTCATGATACACAAGCTTGCATCGCTGCTCATGCTAAACATACTATAGTAACCCATCAAATTTATACTGTCAGCTTTTTTGAAACACACCACAATCCTGCAAAACAGAATCAGCAAGTACCAGGGACCTGAATCTAACTAAAATGATGGGATACAATACAATAATAATAATACTTATTAAAAGTTTTTTCCAGTCTATGGATGACCTCACCTGTCCTCCAGGTCTCGGTGCTGCACCTCCAGACTCTTGTGTGCAGTCTTCAGGCCGCCATGTTTGCCAATTAGTGCCTCGTATTCAGCAGCCTGCCGTTCGTGGAGGGCGGCCAGCTTCTCATGGTCCCGCAGGAGAAGCTCATAGGTGGTGCGAAGCTCCTCTCGCTCTCGCACTGCCCCGTCTCTTTCACTCTCTGCGCTACACTGCTGGCTCTGCAGTTGAGCGTTCTGGGTTGCCAGTGCAGCACTCTGCGAGCTCAAGGTTGAGTTCTCCACCTGCGGATAATAGAACAAACAGGAAATGTGACACTGACCTCTCTGAACGTAGAGAGGACATAAAGCCAGCTGAGAATTACATATACACTACTCTGTTAAAGGTATAGTTTGGCCAAGAAAGCCAATGTAGCGAACAATGATTAGATCCTATTGAAACCACAAAATTTGCATGATCATGACTGGAAATTAGCAGGTTGTAAAGCCCAGCAGTTAGCATGGTCATGCTACTGGCTTGCTGTTGTGCTCTACTAGACATGTTAGTAATTTTGGCTGACCACTATAAAACCCCTTTTCTGTTGGATCATGAAACTCAGGCTTATGCACTATTTTTACTGAAATTATCTTGCACAAAATAATCCCTGTGGACTAAAAGCATGGATTTGACTGCAGAGGGACATCACATTGGGACATAATATAGGCATCTGTAATGGGAGCTGAGTCGACTGGGTCTACTCATCTGCCAATGACTGAAAATGCTTTTTGAACTAAAATCCATGTTACATTTGTAAGTAAAACTTGCGAACAGCTGCAGATGGAACTAAACCCAGTGTTACAACTGACCTAAATTTGGCTTGATCTGTTGCTTAATCTAAATCCCTGTAGAAACTGTGCCATATTGGATGCAAAGCCAAACTCTGCATTCAACTAGTCACGAGGCTGGGCTAGGGATATAAGAGGGCAGATGAGAGTGAGAGAGAGACAGAGAGAAAAGGCTAGGGTACCATTCTGATGACAGTGAAGCTAGGATGGACGAGAAAGAAAAGAGAGAGACATAGTGATGCAGCAGTGGTTTCAAGATTCTAGAGACCTGTAGTTTGGCATTCTGGGTCTGTAGGGTAGTGTTATTCTCCTGCAGCGAGGCAGTCTGTCTCTGCAAGGCAAGAATCTGAGCCTGGAGATTACTGCTTTGAGTCTCAAGCTGTTTCAGCTGGGTACGGAGGGCCTGCTTCTCTGCTTGAAGAGTGGCATTCTGGCAAAATGTACACAAGCAATCACTGACATGACATAGATACCAAGACATTTTTTTCTATTCATTTTGTCAGTTAACCCAAAAATGCAGTGGGACGTACATCTTTATATGAAAGAAGCTGTTTTGTTACAGTTTGCGGTAAGCAAGATTTAGTTTACTTACATTCCTCTCCACCTCTATTAGACGATCTTTGACCTTCAGCAGCTCTCTAGTGGCCTCATGGCTCTCCTTCTCCCATTTACTGAGGCTTTGTGAGTTTTCAGCTCCTCTAGGGGGTGAACTCTGCACCATGCGCTCTTCCTCTTCCCTCTGCCGGAGAGCCTCATAGTTCTTCTTTACCTGATGGAGTTATAGGTGGTTGAGACAGGTTTGTGAAGTAAAGTGACAGTACGCTACTTTGAGTTGACAAAGGTCAAAACATGAACTAACCTTTATTACTTATAAGGGCGTTTCTGAACAGTGAGGCATATTAATAACCCACTAAAACAGAACTGACCTCATTTGTTGTATACATCTAGTAGTTTCACCTCAAGTTTTTTAATTAACATTTTACATTACAAAAGTGCAATCAAGTACAGTGAAATGTATTGGACACTGATTTGAAACATTTGATTTGAAATTTGAAATATGACAAATTCTCACTGTTTTAAGTTCCTGACGAAGCTGCTGGTTAAGGTTTGAAGACTCCTGTAGTCTAGCTTCCAAGGAAGCGATCTTTTCCTCTTTAATTTCTAGTGAAGACTTCAGAGTGGACTCCAGCTTTGACTCCAGCAGCTTAAATCTGAGAGTTACAGAAGACAAGTGCACATAGTGCACATTTACAATCAGCAACATTCCCCACCAACATATCCAATATTATATCCAAAACATGATATCACTCTTACACTGTCGCTCAAGTGTTACAGAATGAAATGTATGACAGTGTGAAATCCATGTTTTCTGGAAGTCATTTCACTTTAGCAGTTACTTCACTTGGTTGTTTGGAATGTTTTAAAGAAGTTTCTAAAAGTTTGCCTGAAACATTTTTCCTATGAAAAAAGATGCTCAGCAGAAATCCAAGCAGTAAAATGTACAAAAAAATGTATTTTTCATTTATATTGTTTTTAAACATGTGTATGTGTAAATAAATAACTGATTAAAATGAAGTTACCTGGCATCAGAACTCTGCTCATCGTGCAGCAGTCCCTCTTTATTCAGGCCAATTTTTTCTAGCTCGTGAGTTAGTTTCTCCAGATCATTATTCGTCTGCTGACTTTTCAGTTTCTCACTTACAAGCTCCTGAATCACAAAACATCAGAACTTGATATTAAAAACACTTTTGGTGACCATCAGCATAGTAAAAATTGCATGGCTTAAACATCACACACTCTTAAACATTAAATTACTAAGCAAAAAGCTTGTCAAGTTACATAATCTCAAAAGGACTCTACTTCTATCTATAATGTTTATCTATAAAAATTAGCAACTGTATTTATTATTTGTGTGAAATGCGTGTAGGCTTGATTTTTCACCCTCTCCATTAAGGGTTCCTTTGTAGCCGTTACATTGGGTATTTACCTCTCTCAATGTGACCAGTGTCTTCTTGTCGATTGTGGCTTGTTTCACTAGCTCCTTGTTGTCCCTTTCAAGGTCTCTGACACGATTGTAGGAGTCTTTGAGGGTGCTCACTTCCTTGCCAAGGGCGCGGTTCTCCTTCTCAAGATGCGAGATGCGCTGATTGTCGTCATCTAATTTGGAGTCTCTGATTTCTGCCTGCTGTCGCAGGCGCTTGTTCTCTTTTTCCAGTTGCTTCTTGTCCTTCTCCAGCTGTGAGCTTTCCTGCTCTAAAACTTTATTCTCCTGCTCCAGCTGCTCCAAATGCTTACTAGAGATCTTGAGCTCCTCCAGACTCCTCTGGAGGTTTTGGTTCTCACTCTCCAAGTCCTGGAGTTCGCCTTCCAGTTGCTGGATCTTGCGGCTGCTGTTCTCTAGCGCCTTCTGGAGCCGCTGATTCTCAGAGTCTAAGCCCTGGTAACTCACCTCTAGTCGTTCAGTCTTTTTTGAAGAAGCTTTCAACAGCTCTAAGCTCCTCTGCAAATGGCTTTTTTCACTCTCCAGCTCCCTGTTCTCCAGCTCCAGCTGAGCCGCTTTGGAACCTGCAGACCTTAGTGATTCAATTGTGCGCCGTAACTCCAAGTTCTCCTCATCAAGCTGAGCATTCTCCTTCTCCAAGGCCTCTAGCTGAAGAGCAGTATTTCTCAGCCCGTCAATCTTCTTCTTCAGCCTTCTGCTCTCTGCCTCTAGCTCAGTGTTCTCCTTCTCCAGGGCCTCCACTTTCTCACAAGTGATGCTGAGGCTGGCCACTCGCTTCTGCAGCACCTCGTTCTCTCGCTCCAAGCGATGGACCTCCATCTCTAGCTCCTCAGACTTCTCGCCTTTCTCTTTATAGTATTCCATGTCTTTGCGCAGTTGCTTGCGTTCAAACTCGAGTTTGTTAAGCTTGCTACTGGTCTCTTTGATGGACTCATGAAGCACACGGTTTTCCTTCTCGACATCTTTGACTCTGGCCTCAGCGCTGACTTGAGAACGCTGTCTAAGGGAGGCAATGGTCTGGTTCAGGTGGTCATTCTCCTGCTCCAGTCCTTTCACCTGCACCAACGAGAAACAGAAACTGAGAATTAACCTTTAGAAGTCATAAAAGTATAGTGTGAATACTATTTACACTCTACTCATTCAAACAAGCGGCATAATTCTGATGAAGAGTATTGTAAACTTTTAATAAATTACATATTTCAGTTAAAGGAAAGAGAAGATAAAGTAAATAAGATGAATTATATAGTCTTGTTTTGAGAAAAAAAAACTGCCAAGCTTTGTAATTTCTTGACATTTCTTGTCTGACCAAATCAAACTTGATGGTACAAAATGTAAATCATGAAAAAGTCAAATGTAAGACGAAATGCCTGTGTACTGGATAAATAAACTAGCAGCACTCACGTCTTATTTGTAATAGACAAGAACAAATATTTATATAGAGGCTACCGAAATGTTTACTCATACAATGGAAAACGCTCAAGAAGAATTCTGCCTGAGATTTGAAATTCAGCACAATACTTGCAAAGACAACATCGGCAGAGCTGATGTCGACTTCCAAGGTACAGTAATATTACAGGATTTTATAAGAGGAGGTTCCAAAGTTTTGGTGAGCTTGAGGTATTTTATTTTGTTGCATGCTAGCCTGAAACAGGACTGAGGGCAGATGACTTGTAAAACATTGTAAACATCGATGCTTGTGTTTTGCAAGGCTGTTCAAACATCCGCCTGATTCCTCTCTGTGCACTACGCTCCTCCTAAGCTGTAGGGGCAGCATGTTGCAGTTTGCCAAATAAATGCTTCTGTTCAGCATCTAACAACGCAGGAGACATCTACTAGTAGTCTGGGCAGTAGCACCCCTCAAAAAAAGTTACACACTCCATCATTGGTTACAAATCATGGGTGTGGTAGGGATGCCCCCTGAAAATCGACGAGTCGAATCATCAGTTGGAGATCTGTCAGTCGACTGAGATTCTTCAAGTTAAGATGGATAAGTAGACAAGTGTTCCTTTGAGTCAGACATAAGTTTACAAAAAATTAACATCAATAACAGTTTAGACAGAAATTATAAATAAGGGGGATCGTAAATATATATTATATTCTAGCGGCTTTATTCGGCACACCACGTGACAGCCTGTTCTGGCGGTCAACTGATGAGTTGAAGTCTGAGGTGGAGCAGTTGGTAAGCTGGCTAGCCTGCATATAAACAGGTCTCAGAAGAAGTTTAAAGTCTGGCAGCATTTCAAACCATTAAAAACCTCCCAACACAACATCGGCAGTCGTTCTGTGTGAATTTAACATTTTTCAGACCTGCTGTGTTTATTTTTATCTAAGGATAATTCCAATCTTAAATTATTTTATTTGTTTACTTAGATATATTCATAGGTTTTTAATGGAGAAATAAAGAAGTAAGTTGATCCTGGTGAGCGTCAGTTATTTCATGGAGTTATTTCAATTTATTTAAAACTGTTTCATTTGTTAATTTATCTAATATCTTTTTACATGTCTAAAGTGTGTCCTTTAAAATGTTTGAAGCGACAAACAAGCCAGAATACAGATCTTTCATTAATCTCTGAGGTCTTTCATTTATTTTTAAATGCTTTAAAGTATGTTGCCATAAATCTGTTGCATTTGACTACTGAAACTCATATCAATGGATGTTTTGTTTTTGTTGCATAACATGAAAAAAAATTTAATCTTTGTATTAAATGGCCAAATCTGATTCGACGAGCCATAGGAATTGGAAAAATCTTGCTTTTGCCAGTTATCTTAAAAAAATGTTCTGCATCTGTGAGTTCATTGAATCAAAATAGATTGTGTGGAATCGTATCAAATCATATCAAACCGAATCACATCGTGGCACATTTTGAGATGTTTTGAAAATTATCGTACCGTTGGCATGATAAAAGAAATCAATGTAGCATTGTACTGTGACCCTGTTTAATTACACCCTATTTTTAGGTCAGTGTAGGACCAAAATGATTCTGAAACTGTTCTTTTAGAGTGCATTATTTCTATAATGTTACTTTAAAAAAAGAAACAAACAAAACTTTTGACTGATGTTGACCTTTGCAGACCTACTAGGAGCCCAGTACGCACCTGTCTTTCTGAGTTTTCTCTCAGGGTCTCCAGGGTTTTCTGTAGCTGAGCTTTCTCTTTCATCAGGTCCGAGCTGAGGTTCTCAGCACTGCGCAGGCTTTCTTTGTCCATGCGAATCTCAACCTCCAGCTGTTCCAGCTGCATCCAGAAACACAGACAAAAATATCACTAACCCATCAACCAGACTTTTGCACAAAAAGTGGGTAGGTTTAGATTACACACATGTGCACATAAATTAGCTGATTGATTTCAAAGGGGCAAGAGAAGTGCAGCTGTAATCCAAGTAGTCTTTTGACTCAACCTTCCTATTCTTGCAGCTAAAATGTGGGGTGTGGAATCAGACAGGGGTAATTAATACCCGCTCACACTCATGGAGGGCGAGGGAGGAACAGTGCGTGTCTGCATTGTCCCTGAAACACAGAAGCAGCTGCAATGCAAAGCTCATCTGGAGGGCGTTCATCGTTGCAGACATTCTATTTTTTAATAAACTCAAAGCTTTTGGAAACATATAATTACACTGCATCATGTAGTAGGCTGGCACAGGCATGTAGACAAACACAGAGACACACAGACACATCCAGAAGATTTGAAGCCCATCATTTATGTATGATCTATCCGTAGTATCTAATTCTGTCAAAGCTGCTTAGTTGACAGCTTAGGGCCGCACACGTCTGGGCTGAAAGCAGCTATTGTATTTTCCAGCACTAGTGCTTGAGCTACAGCAACCCTCCATTTCATTCTTTCAGTTGCCTAACTTTCTTGCCTTTGTGTGGGGAAATTGCATTTTATTCATGACTTAATCTAAGCTCAAAACGGAGTGCTTTGCTTCCCAAAAATAATTCAAGTCTGGAAGAATGGCCTTTGAGATTAAAGTCCTGTGAAGAGACCTTCAGGCTTCTTTTGTTCCTTCCGTCTCTCTTGTCCTTACTGAGCTCCTTTTATTATGAGCCACAGTGAGCTTTTCTGAGTCTGGAGCCCCCACAGCAAAGACAGCATACACGTGAACCCGGAGCCGAAGAACGGATGCACGAACTGACCTTTTGGCTGAGTTTATGGTTCTCCTTCTCAGCTTTGAGAAGGCGTGTACTAGCCTCGCCACGGCTTTTCAGCTCCTCCACTGTCTTCAAGAGTGTTTGGTTCTCCATCTCCAGCTTCAGAAGCCGACTGGAGGTCAGCTCATTCACCTCATGACCTAGAGACTTCTGTGGAACTGCAGGCATTAAAGCAAAAAGATATATTAAGCCTTCTCACCTGCACACTTCAAGAACTGTAACAACAAGCTGAGCTGAGCTCATTTGGTAAACAACCAAGGGTTTATCTGGGATTTAGACCCAGTTAACCTTATTAGCTTTGTCAAACGTGGACTGTGTGGTAATCTGGGACTTGCGGCCATTAAATATTAATTACGCTAATCAATCATGTGTGAATAAGCCGAGGGCAATCTGCAAGCTAGCTAGTGCTGAAGCCATGGAACTGCTTACCCTCTGCGAGCTCGGGGGTGGTTTTGGAGAGTTGCTCCAGCTCCCAGCCCAAATGTAGGGACTCATCCATGCTTTGCTTCTGAGCCATCTCCAACGTAAGGTTCTCCTCCAGTAGCTCCTCTATGCGCTTCCTATCCATGTCCCGCTCCTGATACACATACAGTATAACATGCGGATTCATGCAAACATGTTAAATTGTCATGTTACAGTATCTAGTCGTGTTCTTTTAGAAATCTATAATCTTCTAGTCCACTTACCATCTCCATGTCGTGGATTTTGGCTTTCAGCTGCAGATTCTCCTTTTCCAATTCATGCAGTTTATCAGAGCGAGCTCTGGAGCCCTCCAGCTGGTCCTCTAGCATGCTCTTTGTCTCCAGCAGAATCTGATTGTCCTCTTTCAGTTCCTGTGGGACCAAATATGATGCACCTGTTAACAACCAACTTCTACAAAAATCATTTCTGTAGGCACAAAATAGTCTAGGCAATGACAGCTAATGTATCTAAATAAATCTAATGAAAGGCCAAACATTACTGAGAGAGCACAATAATGCTTATAATTCAGAAACTTTACAATAAAGGATACAAATGTAATTCTGGTTGTCATACTGTGTGTTAAATGCTTTCAGCTGTATACCTCCACTCTGGCTTTGTAAAACTCAATGTCATGGAGCCTCTCTTTGTAACGCCCCACTTCGCTCTCCAGTTTGTCCACTCGAATGGCTTTTTCTCTCAAGGCATCAAGCTCATCACGGTAGGCCCTGGCAGATCGTGCATCAGAGAGCAGCTGTAGGTTCTAATCAACACACACAGACATACATATCAGAACACTGGTCCATGTGGTCAATGGGTTAGAGCTAATCCAGTCTCTGGATCCAAAGATTTCACTAGAATTTTGACACCTTCCTTGAGGACAATAAGTCTACAGGTCATTCTAAATATATCACAACACCCAGACACGTGCTGCCGTTATCTAAGTGAAAACAGCTGAGCCAATAATTGGTTAAAGGAATAGACTTCAAAATCCCGAATTAACATAGTAAGATTGCAGGAGTTTGTAGTGTTAGCTAATCCTAGACTGCAGGAGTTTGTAGTGTTAGCTAATCCTGGATAACAGAGGAAACAGTACAGAGTAAGAGCAGCAACTATACATAAAAGGCATAGTACAAAAACTGAAGGACCTTGTCAATAGGCAGAAATGGTGTTTTATGGCTGCTGTGAAAAGATCTACAAACCTTTATACCATGGACGCTTTAATGAGATAAGTGCATGTATAATCATTGTGTGTGAGTGTCTGTTTGTGTATGTAATAATGGTTGGTCTGATGGTGTCTGCATAGTGTTGAGCACCACTACAGGCTATAATAAGGCAAAGGTACTGATGTTCTACCTCTTGCTGAATCCTCTTTAGCTCTTTCTCTAGGTTCTCCAGCTCCTGCCTGCAGTCCAACAGCTGTTCGCTCTTCTCTTCTCTGAAACAGAGAAATGATACACACTTAACCTTTCCATCCGTTTTACCTTTCTGTTTTATAATCAGTCTTCCTTTTCTCTGCACTTTCAAAATTGAAATGACTGTGCTCCTGTCATCATATCACTGATTTTACATCAGTGCTTAGGTTCACTAAGAAGTGCCTTGACACTCTAAGACTGTAATAAAATTCTGAAAATTACTCCAAAATGTAAAGACCTTTAAATGAAGCACATAATATGACAAATGAAAAAACAGAAAGAAAAAAAAATAAGTAAGCTGTAGTGTTTTCAGAGAGATAATTGAAATGTTTGCAGTTGAGGCAAGGTCAAGATTTGAAGAAAAAATGAAACACTCTGAGGGCATGCAAATCTACAACGGTCCCCGCAAAACATCCTGATAGCATCTGGCAGAATGGGCACAAACCCCCCCTACTGTTATCAAACAAATGTCTCTTCCTCCTGTTAAAGGAATACTTCCCCCAAATCAAGATAGTATGGTTAACAGTAAAGAAAAGCCAGTAAGGAGCAGTTAGCATAATCCAATTTGCAATATATAATACTATAATATATACTATACAGTCATATTTGAGTCATTCATTATCAGCAATAGTAAAACTTTAGGATGATACATTCCTTGAATAAACTATGAATATTACTAATTAGACTGAGTCATTTGTACCTGTTAATGTTTTGCCTAGGGAGTAATTTCCCTACTCTATTTGAATATGAGAGTACAGTGGGGGTGAGAGGCCAGTTTATATATAAAGGCAACAGAAAGAGCATGACAGGGCATGTGGTATGATTAGGGAACTCCCAGAAGCCCCGGGAAAGAGCAGACTGCTTCACTAAATGCGTTCAACATGGCATTTTGATTCTTTTCTGTGTTACTGCTCCACTAAGCTAAGATCATTTGTCTCAGTGCAAATGAGTCACTTGTTACTGGCTTTACTCGCTTGAAGGCAATGTATTGGTTTGGAAATTCCTTGCAGGGGAAGGCAACTGAATTTAATTTAGCTCAATCCAACAGAGTTTGTTTAGGGTTTTGTACAATAAGCACAGCCACCAAGACACTTAACAAAGATCCAAGTCTAAACCTTTAAGAAGCAAGCCAAGAATGAGTAGGGTAAAACCTAGAGAGCAGTCACAAGTCATAAGGGAACCCTAGGTATGAGTAATTTCAGTGACTTTCAAAGCTTTCCTCAATACCATCAAGTTTCACCATCTCTCTGTAAATCCTCTGGGATAGAGAAAACACATACGATATGCTATGCATGTGGGCCAAACCAATACCACCATCGAGTCAGAAACTGTGGTGCTTTATTACTATTAGAAGTTGAAAGCTATTTAAGACTCTATAAACTTCATCCTAGCCTTACAGAGGTGCTGAAGATAGCAAAACTGTTCAGCCAGACTAGAGCAGTGCAGGGAAGAACATTTCTTTTTTTAGTGCTTTGACGTGTTGACAAAAATAGATTGTCTTCTTTCTCTCCTCCAGTGATCCAAACATGAAGGAGGGGATAGGACACAACAACCGCCAAGGAGGAATCTGAAGATAAACAACAATTTTGCAGAGTTCTGTGCTCCAGAAAAAAAGCAAGAACTCCTAAGTAGGTCAAAGACACTTGAAGAATATCCAACATGCTAGATTATCAACTGGGCCAAATCCCAAGACATCTGATCCCATGTCAGGCCTGGTGGAGGCAAGCGGTGGCTTTGTCTCACCACCACGCTTTGCAGATTCATTCTTCACCATGCTGACATCACTTTGAAAGGGTCAAGACATAACTAGGCCAACAGCGTATAACAGAGACTTGAGACATTGCTATATGTGTCAGATCCTCCAGGCTCATGACAGAGCTAGCTGTGATACATGAAATACAACTATTTGCTTCAAATGTCTGTGAATCCAAAATGTTTATTGCTGGTCTTCATATAGTGAACACAACATCGCTGACTAGTCTACAGCAACAATCATCCCTTCATAAGCTTTCAGACAGGCGCACATTGCAAAAGCTGGCTACAGTGCACTTAAAAGCAACTTCCTCTCATTTTCAAACTGCTTCTTTATCTGAGTGACCACTACCTCTAAATCATATCGCTGTATATTGTCTCTCAAGGTTAATGCACTCTTAAGGAGGAAGTTCAATTATTTACAAGCTTGCAAAAAGCTTTTGTGCTCTGGCTGTAAAATATCAGACAAGCCAAGCTGATATATCAAGGAAACTGCAATGCTTTGAAAATGATGGTTCAGACACCTTATGTCTTGAATCAACAGTCTGTGTCTGCTGTTCTCAGAAATTTAACCGGAAATCTGTTGTAGCTGTGAGCAAGAACAATTTTAATTTGTGTTAAAGCTGAGAACTTTTACAGCAATAGTTGATGAAAGATTTCAGAGCACAGTCTTATACAGAAATATATTAAGTACCTTTCTGATGTAAATAGTCAGAAAAATAAGAGTTTATACTGTGCGGTCGTGTGTTGAAACACTGCACAAACTTGCTAAAGAATAAGCATCATAGCAGTTTCAAATGATACAGTAAGGGTTATTCATTTATTAAATCAGAACATGTTAGGTTTATCATGCCCACTATAATATCAGGCAAGTTCTCCACTTCCAGGCAATATTGTGAGGTGAAGTGCTTTAATGCTTTTCCTTTGCCAATGAAGCAAGAAACCAGTCACACTGTCTCTCATCAATTCCAGCATTAAACTGTCCCTCTATACTCTTGATGGGAATATTGCAGAATTCATGATGGATGGGATTGTCAGGACTAGAAGGGGCTAAACAATTGCTACAGCTTAACTAGTTTTGAGATCAAAGATAAAAAGAGGTAGAAGGTGTGAGTAACCTCATAATCCACTGCTGAAACACGTTCAGTACTCATGTTTCGAATGTGGGACATTGAATGCCCTGTACTCACAGCTCCTGACGAAGGCGTCGAATCTTGGCCTTGGCATCTGCCAGCTCAACGGAGAGGTGTTGCCTGCTCTCAGTGCGGCGCATGCTAGGTGAGTCGTTGGGTGACTGGGCGCTTGGTGCAGGAGGCAAGTACTGGCCACAGTCTCTCTCCTGAGTCAGCTCCACAATGGTCTGAGGGCAATCGACACTCTTAAATTATTAACTGAACAAAAGCAAATGCTTTCAAAAAGGGTTGCATGACATTTTGCTTGTATAGGCCTTTGGAATAATTATACAAAACTCCCAAAATGTAAATACAAATGCAAATAAAAGAGGTGGCAGTGACCTGTAAATTCATTTAAGTTAGAAAAAAAAGTCGGTTTCATGCTTAGGTATAAAAGGAGTTTCCAGAGCTCTAGGCTCGCCATCAAAAAATGAACAGTTTAAGAACATCACATTTCACAGATTCAAAATATTTCACCATCTACAGTGTATAAAGTTATCAAAAGATTCAGACTGGCCTGTCAGATTCAGACCTGGGAGACAGTTCTGTACATTGAAAATGTGAAGCTGGCCCTGTACTGTTGTTTAGATTAAAAATGTATAACAGAATAATAAAAAGAAATTCTGCTTTCATTGATTTAATTGATGTCTTCAGTTCCCAAACAACTATTGGAGAAGGTGATGTAACACAGTGGAGAAGATGCTCCTGTCCCAACCTTTCTGGAACATGTTGCAGGCATCAAATCCAATGAAAATAAAAAGTAAAATTAAAGTAAAACACTGAATATTGTTTTAAACTGTTTTCAATTAAACACAGATTTTACTAGTTACTGCTTCTTTTCTTAGCATTTCACATACTGTCCCAAGTTGCTGTGCTGTGAACATCCTGACCATCTTCAGACCTTCCTGATTTTCTGTTTCTGTGAATGTCACCATGTCCCATCAGAGTTTAGCAACAAGTTTTAAATTCAAAAAAAAAAATCACAATTGTAATGTATCTCAACTTATAATCACAGTACTGTATTTTGCTATATTGTGCGGATATGAAAGAGAAATTTTAGAAGTCAATATAATGTTCTTGTTTATCAGCAAGGGTCCATGGAGGGGTCCATTTCAGGCATTTCTGAGAGGGGATATAAACAGTGCAACAGTAAACTCTGCAGACAGCATAAGCAGCGGTCTCCCCCTTCATTCCGCGTGAGGTCTCCAATTAGAGAGAGGAAGGAGATTAGGGCATTTATGCCACGCTAGCCTGAGCAGCCGGCCGTGATGATTTCATTAAATTGAAACCAGAAGTGCAATAAGGAGAGCACCACCAGAACTGGCTAAAAGCACTGGACATTAAGTCATACTCTGGGGGCTTGTGCGGGTAAGGAGGGGTCACCATGTCAACAACATTGGACATGGAAGAACAGAACATTTCAAGAACATTTTAAGAACATATCTGCGAACAGCAAATTCACCTGTCTTCCTGGCAATGTGGGCATGTGTGGGTGACAGTGAGGGACAGAGGGAGGGAAAGGAAGGGAGAAAAGAAACAGAGAGAGAGAGAGAGAAAGAGAGAGAGCAAAAATAACAGCGCGAGAAGGACAAAGAGGCAGAGCAATACAGGGGACAGGAATGGCCTTTTAATGAAGAGCGGCTGGCCACAAGTGGGGCTGTGGCGATCATTATCTAAGCCCAGAGGAGTAGCGGATACTGGGAATGGCCTCAAAGGTTTCAGTGACTCTACGGGAGGGCTGAGCTTAATCAGCCTCACCTGGAATCCACCAACACACTGCATATGCTCCACCTACCAACACTGAATGTTACAAATATTCATCCACTATTTCACACCAGACTTTGGGCAAAAAGTCTAGGGCAGCTGAGTGTGTCAGTTTTTTCCAATTTTTCATGTATCAGCATTGCCAGATTTGTACATGAAAAATAGCATCCAATATCGATGCAACTGTTGCAAATACATAAATAAAATGTGATATTTATACTCTGCAACTTAAGAAGTTTCAAATAAGTTGTAGGAAGCTGTTAAAAGTCCATAACAATTAATGAAGCTGTATGACATGAAGTTACAATAAAATGCCACTTTGTGGTTAACTTATCAAAGCTTGAGGCAAATAACTATTACTACATATAAAATTATATATATTATATAAAATATACATATACATACATATACATAAAAATGGAGCACTGAATAAATCACTGAATAAATGATTGCTCTCATAAAAACTAAAATACTGAAATATTCCACTACCTAATGCATAATAATTGAATCTAAAATTTCAGAATTACTGAAAAAATTATGATTGAAAAAGGAATAATTTGACAAGTGACTTCGAACTTATCAACAATACCAGTTGCTCTACTCGTTTTATCATTTACCTCCAGTTGTTCATCTCTCTCATCCACCAGGCGTTTGAGGTGGAAGGCAAGGTTTCTGGAGAGAGAATCAAGGTCCTCGGGGGGAGGTTCACCACCCTCCAACCACTGCAGGTCCAGCACATTCTCTTGATTATGGGTGACCTTTAGAACAGCCGTACAACAATATCAGAACAGCACACAAAATACAGGAACAGTAAAGATAAATAATACTCACAGAGAACAATCTGACTTTTTATTGTGACTGGATTTTTCATAGGCTGCATGTACTTCTGCTTTAGCTATGTTCGCTATGACATTTGGGGATNATCAAGGTCCTCGGGGGGAGGTTCACCACCCTCCAACCACTGCAGGTCCAGCACATTCTCTTGATTATGGGTGACCTTTAGAACAGCCGTACAACAATATCAGAACAGCACACAAAATACAGGAACAGTAAAGATAAATAATACTCATAGAGAACAATCTGACTTTTTATTGTGACTGGATTTTTCATAGGCTTTACTTCACCTGCATGTACTTCTGCTTTAGCTATGTTCGCTATGACATTTGGGGATGAACTCTCTCAGGCGTGGCTTCTTACCTCTTGAATGTGAGATGCAATAGCTGCTTTTGTGTCAAAGTCCAGTGTCTGGATTCTCTCAATGTACTCCTCTTTTTCATCACACTTTAAGACAGAGAAAGAAAAGGGACTGAATCTGGTAGTATAAGACATACAATGCTACAAGGGTCTGCAGGAGCAGGGGACAGAAACTACTATTCACTCAAACACTACACAATACAGAACATACACTTACTGGATAGGATTACTATTCACACAAGAATGTGTACACACATACAGCACACCTCACATCCTCACTGTAAATATAATTATACTGATGTGGAGTTTCTTCATATTTCCAGTAAGCTATTTTACTCCCGCTTAGACTTGCGCATGCAATGCTGTGAGTATCTTTGCTTTGTGGCTGACTCTGGAAGCTATTACCACAGCAAAGGTAGCAGAGCTATGGATAAGTTTGTACCACAAAAAGAACTTCATCATTGCATGTTTTGTCACAGAATTCACACCTGTGGTTTTTTTTAACCCTCTTGGGGGCTGAAACATACACTATATGGCCAAAAGTATGTGGACTCCTGTATGAGCTTGTTGGACATCCCTTTCCCAAATCATAGGCATTAATATAGAATACCGCGGCAGTAGGTTCCGCTCCTCTGGGAAGGATTTTGGGGTGTAATTAGTGCTCATTCAGTCAAAAGACCATTTGTGAGTTCAGGCACTGATGTTAGCCAAAAAGACTTGGCCTGTAATCAATGTTCTAATTCATACCCAAGGTGTTTGATGGGGTTAAAGTCAAGGGTTCTGTGAGGGCCAATGGACTTCCTCCATGCTAAACTCGTAAAACCATGTCTTTATGTGAATAGTAGCGCAATCATGCTGGAACAGGAAACTGTTATCAATAAGGTAGAAGCAAATAATTTAAAATGTCTTTGTATGCTTTCTGGAATTAAGGGGCCCAAACACTGAAAACAGCCTCAGCTCATAATCCTTTCTCCACTTTACTCCATACTTTGCCGTTGACACTATGCATTCTGATAATTCTGTTAGTTCATCACTGCAGAGAACTTGTTTCCACTGCATCAGAGTCCAGAGGAGTCCAGTCAATGTGTGGCATTCCTCATAGTGATTTTAGACTTGTGTGCAGCTGCTAGGCCAAGCAAATTTCATAAAGCTCCTGGGGAACAGTTCTTATACCAAGGCTTACAGAGGCAGTTCAAAACTCCTTAGTGGGTAATGCAACAGGTCATGTTTATGCGCTACATGTTTCAGGGCACTGCAGCCTCGCTTCGCATGGTGTATCGCTTCATGGCTGAGCTGCTGTTGTTGCTCCTAGATGGTTCCATTTCAAATTAATAACACTTACGATTTATCTAGGGAAATCTAGCAGGTCTGACTTATGACAGTCCTATATAAGTCCTTGAGCTCTTCAGTATATCCCATTCTCTTGCCAATGTTTATTTATGAAGATTGCACCATGTGCACAATGCTAAAAACATGTTAGCAATGGATGTGGCTGAAACCTCTGAATTCAAAAATTAGCAGAAGTGTCAACTTCTGACCTTTGACCATAAAATGTATCTTAGTTTTAGACTATACAACCAACTCACAATGAGTGCTAGCCCCCACACAGCGAGGTGAGTTCCAACAAACCTCCCAAAAGCAACAACAACAATGGAAAGAGTCCACACACCCCTGAATTCAAAACATTTACCTTTCAACAATTTTTTATAACAGGTACAAATGTACTATAGAATAGTTAAGTCAAATAAATAAAACACATTTGCATTTGTGCCCCTTTGGACCAAAATGTTCACAAACATATCAACAAAAAGCTGGCTGGTAGCTTGTGTGTTATTAATCTTTCTCAGATATATGAAAATATTACTTAGCATAAAAACATTAGGCTGTATCCCTCTCTCTTCTTCTCACACAGTAAACCTATTATGTGTGTGCGTATGTGTGTGTGTGGTGCGTGTGTTTAGGGGTTAGATCAGAGCGGCCTTCCCGCGTTGCAGACAGTCTATCACACAGATCTCAACGTTGGCCTCCTGCCAACCACTGCCACCTGTCACGCTGATAGCGTTGGCGAAAACTTCACTTTCAACTTAATGCTATCTGGAGCTTCTCTGAGACATACAAATGCAGAGCATTTTTGTGGCCTTACCTGGACAGCACAACCCAGCAACAGCAACAACAGTTTCTTCACTTCTGCCAAACCTTGCTCTGAAAATAAAGACAAACATAAACAAGAGCTTAAAATGTAATCTCTGACATTCCACAATGTATACTGAAAGAACAAACAGAAAAGAAACAGCCTTCATATCAAATTACAACACACTGGCAATGCAACTGGCGTAGGAGAGCAGAACACAGTAATCAACAGCACGGATGACACCGTCATGACGGATTCAGACATGATAGACCAGCATGGCAGCTGCTGTGGGAACTGAAGTGTTAACACAGCAGAATTAGGCAGAGATTGTGCCCTCAGAGAGGAAGAGGCAGGTGGTTCCTCCAACTGGGCCACTTGGCTCCGATTAGTCTTCTCTTGCACAGAAGGGTGGAGCTCAGAGAGAGGCCAATTACAAATAAACAAACGGCTTAGAGAGCAGGGCTGTTTAACTACAGTGTAAGTAAAACTGTGAAGCATCTGTGTGGGCAAGATGCACCTGCAAAATCTACATCCCGCACCAATACTGTTACGATAGACGATAGAAAATAGAGAAAATCTAAACACAATTTTCACTAAAATGACACAGCTCTGCTATTTAGGCATAACTAGGCCATTTATCTTTTTCTGTTGGACAGGAGTTGTCACCAAAGCGGAATCTGATCTCTTTACAAGTCTACATACAGGATACTCGGCATGGGAACAGCTTAACTAACAGGATGCTTTTAAGGGGAAAAAGAATGAATGTTTTCTCCATCAGTGATCTATATTTAATTCTGTCTGGCCAAATGCAGAAGAAGGGCTGCCAGAGAGGGACAGGGTGGCTGTCTTTGGGCGCATGGAAAAACAAAACCAGTTCTATAGACACCCCTACCTTAATAACTGCAATATATTCTGTTGAAAGCTGCTCAACATCTGTTAAACAGTGACAGTTCACATTCACTAAAGAATCTGTTTACGTAAGTTGAATGAAGATTAGTGAATTTTAAACATAAATTATCACGCTAAAATCAGATTAGAAAAGAAAGAGCACTGTGAAAAGGACACACAGGTAATCAAGAATAATGCAGGGATAAAGTACTATAAGGCATAAAGAGAATTTGTGAATTTGTGCAATGTGACTTAGCCATTCTGAGCTGTGCAGGCAGGAATGCAGATCTGCTTTGTACACGTTTTAAAACACTGAATATAAGGATACTTGCTCACACATACACACAAACACTGCTTCGGAAGGGAAGAAAAATTTCCATGCATGCTATCTTAAGATAAGGAGCCCTTGCTTTAATGTGCAGTATATGAATTATTCAAGGTGAATGGCTCAGAGGAGAGGAGAGAGGAGAGAGATGGAGGGAAACTTTAAAAACGGAGCATAAACATTCGCCTGACACAACCCCCAGCCTCTCTGGGGTCTAGTGTGACGGAACTGCTAGATCTTTTCTCTGAGGTCTTTCGTCATCATCCTCGCATCCTGACAGGAAACAGAGGGGTCATGGGGACACTGACTAACCCTGGCTTGCTCCGCCCCTTCCTGTGAACAATGACTGCTGAACAGGAAGCGGAAACAGCTCCTCAGGGGGACCCCAGTGCTTAATAATGCCACAGTTTCCTGCAGGTCTGCTCAGCCTGCATCTGCACTGTCACTGTGCTGTATGACTTCATGGACAACAGCATCCTCTACAGCAGTGGCACATAAGCCCACCTCAACTGGGATTACCACAGCACCCACATTTGCACTTTATCACTGTGTAGCAACTCAAAAGCAATCTAACTTCCTATTAATTTATTTCACTTTATTTGAAGTTTTTATTACAGTAACTGTAAAGGTAGGCTCGCAATTTGATTTTTAGGTATTTAAGGGTAACAATGTCAGACAAACTGTAAGCAAGAAAAAAGACCATGTAAATTCTGTAAACATTAAAAATATCTAAATAAATGTTTAGGCAGCTGCCTTCAGTTTCGGACATAGCCATTGTTGTAGGATAGTGTTGCGAGTTCGGGCCTAATTCAATCATGGCAGTGGGGTACCCCTAGGTTATTCTATGGCAAAATAAGCCTATTACACATACGCATTTTCTCAGACATATCAACATATTACAATATATATATCACTGGTCATTTTGGATCTTTCAGCAGAAAATCAAACAAGAATGTTTAAAGTTTGCCTCTTCGGTTTTGAAGCTTCTAGGCTAATATAGCTAGCAGGCATAGGCCTCACCAATTAGTTACCAATTGTGCAAACTGCATGCTCAAGCCATTATACACTTCCCTTAAATTGTGTTAAGCTGTTAAGCAAGCTCAAATAAATCTGCCATGTGGTTTCTAATGATATGACATAAAATAGCTAAAAGTACATTTCATAGCTAAGAACAGTAGTAGCAGTCATCCTGAAGCCTGACTGATTTTTGTACATTTATTTAGAGAACAGTATGTCATATAGTTAATGGGCTAAGAGGAAAATTACATAAATTCTGAATTGCTTTTAAAAGCATTGGCATTGCTCGTGCTGCATAGTAATCAGAGTTCTTCTTAAAACAGCTCTCTAGATAGCTAAGACACACTTCCTTTGGGCTGACACTACAACTAAAGTGCACCTGTCATGACTCAGCGGTTTTATCCTACTCAGTTGTTAGTGCTGATCTAAAAACAAGCAAACAGGACACCTGTCAGACAGCCATGTAAGCGCCGAGTGAATCAGTACAGTCTGGAGTGAGTGAGTAAGGCTGCTGGCTAACAATGAGGGCAAGATATGACCAACCAGCAATATCGTGACAAGTTGTTTCATGACATGCTTCTATCTCACATGGTGGACAGGAAAGTGTAAAAGAGACTGTGCATCAGAGAGAGAGAGACCAAGAGCAAGAGCAAAAGAGAGAGACTAAGAGTGAGAGCAAAAGAGAGACTAAAGGCAAGAAAGAGAGACTAAGCGCAAACTGAGACAGACCAAAAGAAACTAAGAATGTGTGTGTGTGTGAGAGAGAAAGAGAAAAACTATGGAGAGACTAAGAGTGAGAGAGAGACGTGAGATTTCATCAGGAGTTAACTCCTCATAGCCTAGGGTGGATTCTCACTGAGCTGATAATGCTACCATCCCCCACCAGGCTCTAATAGCCACATAATAAAAGCCACATGGCCAACGACTTTCAGATGCAACACTACTGTTCTGCGAAGCCACTGAGGCACAGGTCACACAAGACTGTTACCAACTCTTCTTGCTTACAGTCACATAAAATATACACATATGTAAGTCTATAAAGTCTAGTGTAAATTAGAGTACTGGTTGTTCAGGTAGTAAATATTAATTACACCCATTACACTACAAAGATGTGTAGACTGATTACTAATCTAGAATTACGAGTGACTCCTGAAATTCCTTTTCCCACTTCCATAGAGCTATTTAACCGTTCTCCAACTTAAGCTTTCTTATCCAGTAGTATATTCTAACAAGGGCCTGCCACAATCATTACATAATTGCCCAACTGCCATTATATGAGCTGATCACCATTATTTACAATGACTGCAAATGTGTACACTGTTGTTCACACATAATATGTTTACATCACAACAAACAGAACACGTAACGGATCTGTTGGGTTCAGGCAAATACACCAAAAAAATGAAAGCAAGGTATTTGTTAATCACATGTTAACAGAGGGTGGGGTGTAATGTTTATTTATTTGATGTTTGTTAATAACACCTTTAGAGGGCAGAAGTGAGTAAAGTTTGTTTATTTGTTGTTTGTTAACACTTCTAGAGCATGGTAGTAAGTAATGTTTATTTATTTGAGTTTGAGCTGTGCTCATTATCAAATGAGAGTTAATAAGTATCAACAGCAAGGAAGCAAGATAGCACCACATAGCTATGTACATACATTGCATCACAAAACTTACGGTGTTAACCGTAAGTATACATTTTGTCTCTCAGGGTCTTTCATGATGTGTTACTGCTTTAACTGGCTCCATCCTAAACATAATAATTCTAGCTTCTGTTATGTCATCTAGGCTGAACTGTGCCATTTGCCACCACTTTAAAGGCTGTGGAACAGATTTAAGAGATATGGTGATTCTCTCTGTGTGACATGGAGGAAGCATCTGTTAACCTTCACTCTCTCTAGGTGGAAACGAGGTGTATCATACAAAAGCTAAATGTACCTCAAGCAGGAACTGGCTATAATTAACAATGGAAGATAAAATAAAAAAGGAGTGCCCAAAAGTCTGTGACACTGTTCTCATGAAGTCTCTCTCAGCCCTTTGTGAGTGACTCCCACTGTATAGTTCTACAGTTGCAGTGTAAGCAGGTTATAGCAAATGCTGGGGGTCGGACTGTTACCCAGCATTTGGTGTCAGCTCGTATGTATGCAACACCTACCAGTAAGTGGGGACCTGCCAAGCACCAGCACATCGGGCAGAGGCATCATCACCAGCTGCTGCAGAGTCTCCTAGAAACAAAGAGAAAAGAAACACACAGACTACAGTCATTTAGCAGCTCAGGCCTTCTACTTTTCTCTCAGCTGTGTGTGCTACCTGCTGTCACAGTCAGCACTTATTTCGTTGTCATTGATTCCACAACTGGCAATCAATACCAAGTGCCTTAATGGCCTCCTTAGGGCATGTGGCAACAGTTTCCTCCACACTAGCAAAACAGAGCCTTTACACTTTGTTTTAACTCAGTCGGGTCTATTACTATTACTATTTCAACTTCTAACTGGTGCTATTACATGTTTACAGGACAGGCCATGTATTGTTTAGTTATTTAAGCTTGAGATGTGTCTACTGTCAGCAGTCCCCTATTCTGGTAAAACCTCCACTGAAAAATAGCACATGCACTGTTTGAACATTTAATGGCATGTTCCTTCTCATATAAAGGTACCAATTTGGACATGAGATTTTGTTATAACAACAAACATATGTTTACAGTTAGGGAACAGTGGAAATAAGGGGTTTCATTCTCAGTCAAAAATTTAAAATGCAAGTACAGATTAAAGGACCGTAATAGAAAATGCATATAAAAGAAAAAGATGTATAATGATCAAAGGTGTGTTTCTAAATATCAAGGAAATTAACATATACTGTACACTGTATAGTAATTAGTATTTCTGGCCATATCCTTTTCATCTGTCTCAAATAGAACTATAAGCAAAGTGTCTCTGTCCTGCTCACTACACAAAGCTGCTTATCAATTCTTTAGAGCCCAAGCAAAGGCTTTTTAAGTTGGACTCTGTTGCAGGCCTCAAGCACTCACAGAGAGAGATCATGGTTATTAAAGTTCGATCAGACTGGTAAAACTGTAATGGATACCATACTGTGGGGAACTAGGTTTTGGACCAGGTCCATCTGGAATGTGCAGTGCACCAGTAAAGTCCTTGTGTTAAACCTGTAGACAAACTACAATGAGATTAAATAAAAGTATGTATTAATGTAATATAACTCTTGTATGTATCAGACAAACAACTAAATTATAACTGAATAATACTAGCATTTGACAACAATGATAACAATGTGTCTCTGTCAGTACATTTCAGAACAACATTTTGAGTTATTAGCCCAAGGTTGTCATCTGTGGCTGCAGAACGATATCCCAAAAATTCATACTGCTAATCTCCAAATAACAGACCAATACAAGCACTACTTCTCTGGAAAGTGATTAAAATTTAAACTCCAAAAAATGGGCTTAGGTAAGCAAATAGAGACTTAGATCACAAGTGCGTTTATGTTCTATTATTTGTCTTGCACTGAACAGCCAGTATGTTATTTTTTGTTCTTCTAATTTTCTAAGAGACAATTAGGATGCATGCAGACCGAATACAGAGAAAGAAAAACAAAGAGTAAACGAGAGGTGATAGATGTTCTTACTGGTTAAAAATTTATTTCGTGACTTTAACACCAAAAACACACTGTGCACATTCCGAGGCTGATACAAACACTATAATTTACAACAAATCGTACCACTGAAACGGCTGCAATGACTGCACATACAGCATGGTTTGAGATTTTCCAGTTATCAACAGCTTTTGAGCAAACACTGTGGCTGAGATTTCTGACGCCAAGGGCAAATGTAATAACAGCAAATAGTACTGAAAGCACATGAAGCAGATCGGCCTGTCTGTCTGAGTCACAGAGCACGGATCTGCTAGTTGATGGGTTTTTGTTGTGAGTCAGCAACATTCTCATCAGCAGCAAGCATAACGTACATGACCCAATAATAGGGGTGGCTGTCAGGACTAAAACATGACTAAAAGACATTACTGAAAACAGGATACAATCCGAGCAGAAAGAAGAATCACTGGCACCCTTGTAAACTGACAAATACAGATTTCGAAAACTAAACTTTAATTCACCGTTAATCACGCTGGGCATCAGTTTATCTGGATTGTACTGGATGTTACTGGATTGTAACGTTACCTGAAATCTGTTTATATGAATGACTGACTGTGAGGATATACACTGTGAGTTCCATGGTCTCAATGTTGCTTAAAAGTATTAATAAAAAGCTCAGAAATTCAACAGTGCTCAAATTCACCAAGCAATGTTATGCTGTTGCTCCACACCTGAGAACTGAAACTTTAAGGTGTACTCATAAACTGATTGTTATGGGCTAAATGACATTCAAACCCCCGAGAGCTGCTCCGACAACCTACGTCTTTATTGCATCACATTTAACCTATCATTGTGAGACTCCATGTTTGGCTGTAGGCCTTGTTGTTGCGCTGTTCAATCTGTAGCGGCCATATTCAGAGTGTAACAGCGTCCGTACCTTTATTAAACACAATGGTTTCAGATGTTTGGATATTGATGGACAGTGTGCAGTGGCCTTAAGGCTGATTACTGGAAGAACTGTAAGAGAGGCAAGCATTCGCTGATTAGCTTAGAAGGTTCTTCTCTATAGGCATGCATATGAGAGCTCTATTATATAATTTCACAAAGAAAACTTAAATGACGCAGGACCCAACTACAAATGGCAATGTTTTTGCCTTTTGGGGGCACGTGGGGACGAGGGGTGTTGTAACGGTGTTGGGCCACTGACCTGGTAAACAGCCAAGCCGTGTGGATATGTTGCTTTTTCACAGCAGTAAGAAAAATACATACCGTCACAGCCCTATTCATGTACTATTATTATTATTTCATGCAAACCATAGACACTGGCTATCCCACACATAATCATACTTGAACGTACATTAGATGCATGCTATGCTACATTTATACCACATTTACTGCTGCTATAGACACCTTAGCAAATGTTAAGTTTGTGTGACTGAGATCATTCTAAATTAACTGTAACCAAATAACTGATGACAATAACTACAAATTTACATAACTGCACTATAATATATCTGAAAGAGATAAGCTTCAACCTCAACTCTCACCAAAGTTCCATTTAACTGCCTACCAGTTTATTTCCACAGTTACCCAAACAAGAAGATTCTGTTAGCAACAAGCATACTCATCATTATTATTATTATTATTATCCTCACCTGACAGTAAATAACAGCATATATGTGAGCAAAGGCAACTTCAGCAGTGAATTACTAGTTTGTGAAACACAAAACACAGATTCTCGTAGCGTCGCCCTCACCACCACCACTTGCCACAGCACACATCACCTTGGACTCATATGTTCACAGAACATAAATTCATAAAACCATCTGACAGAGAGACAGCAACCCCTCTGACTAACAAAAACAGTCTTCTATCAATATCATTCATGAAACAGCAGTGAAAATTCTTAGTCTCTGACTGGCTCTTTTAACACTCGTAAAAATGCTACGGACATGTTTCTGCAAATGCTTACGAATGCAACAGGAACATCGCCCAGCTGGATAAAGATGTTTGAGCATTCACATATGAAAGACTAGCATGTATGTGCAGACTCTGGAAGCATACAAACAGAAGCCGGGGGAGGGAACAGACACTCTGTAGATAACAGAAGTACCACCTGTACTGCGATCTGGGGGTTTCCTACATGCCTTCAGATTTATAATTCATGCCCTTTGTCTCATGGGAGGCTTTCATTTTAAATCCTTTTCTGTCTTGTGAACCATTGTTTGGGAAGAGAACTGAGGCATGTATGTCCTACTGTATTCTCTTTTCCAAGTATGAAAAGGAAAATGAAAATGTATGAGATGTATGTCAATTAAATGTGAATATTTAAGGAATAATGACGTTACTATGTAAAACGTTATTAAAGACTTTTCTGTTGTTTATATCTGAAATGTGGCATATAACAGCAACATGTCACTTGAGGTCATGCCTTACAATGATATTACAGCGATTTCCACACAATTAATGAAGGGTAAAATCATAAATCACTGTATGGCAACAAACTGCAACATAATGCAATTATAATTAAATACAATTAACATTTAATTTATTTATCATAATAACTTCAACTAATTCTTCTGTTAAGTGATATAGCTTGTTAGCAAATAAAATTTAGCCAGGCAGCATAATGGCCAAAGATTATTTCACATATACTTTACAGACACATTAATACAGAATTCAACTGATATTTGCAGTCATATAGAGTATTTAGCAATGGCTCAGCCAATGTTTTTTTTTTTTAATGGGCACATTTAAAAGCAGATTAGGAGAAGTGATGGTGAGTCAGCAGGAAATCAGGAACATGTCTGTAGTTCCCTGTTGCCATACAGAGTGGCTACTCTTATTCAGAGGGCTTTCCCACCTGCTGTTTTTGCTTTGGTGCAAAATTGGATATCAACAACCCTTCAATAATAGCAAGGCGTTGGCACGTGTCACAACACAACTAGTTGTGTTCTGCTCTGCCTACATCTTTGATTCAATGCTGCTAACTCACTCCTGATGACCTTGAGCACTGGCACCCAATATCAGACAAACAAAGGAACTCTACTGTGATCAAGACATTTTAATTTGAAAGAGAAATAACTAATTTGAAACACAAGAAAGTGAAAAGTCATTGTCATAAGTTTATAAGCATGAACTGTGGTCTAAATCGACGAAGGATGTGTATTACACATTGTGTATGTGGTAAGCACTGTTAAAGCCCATTTGGCACAGAGCAGGGAGGAGGCACTGCATACAGCTGCAGCTCTAAGGCTGCTGTGTGTGGCTAATGTGTGTGTGGCTAATGTGTGTCTGTGTGTGTGTGTGTGTGTGTGTGTGTGAAAGGACTGAGAGAACACTTCATTTCCCCTTCGGTCCTGGAGAAGGGCAGGAACAAGGCGGGCAATTGTCCGGCAGAGGCGCTGGAAACAGCGGCCGCGCTGCGTGCCTTAAGAACACTAATGACCTGAATCACACCCATTCTGCAGACACCACAGTCGCCATGGCAACGCTGGCGGGTTGATTCACCCCGTGCAGATTTTTGGTGTGTGTGTGTGCCACTCTCGTCTTTCCCTCCTGCTTTCTCTTCTCAAATAGACGCTTCGAAGAGATGTGCGGCTCTGCGGATGTTGCTACGACTCTCTATTCAGTAAGAGGTTTAAGCCTGGCCTGGTAAAGAGACACTGGAGGGCGTGAAGCACACAACAGGAGATACGGAAGATACAGTGTGATGTGAGGTCACAACAAACAGCTCAAGACAATGAGCAGGCAAACACAGATGAATGTGCTCTTTTCAAACCCAAAACTGATGGTGCTCAAATCTATGAGACAGATTACCTAATTAATACAAATTGACAGCACAGACAGAAGCATCTGAAAACCTTAAAATAATGCAAAAATAATGCTACATTTTTCTGTAAAACTAATCCAATTTCCACATTTTATAAATATATCCGGCATCAGCAGATGTACATGAACCCAAGAACCGGCCCAGACTTTCCATATTAGTACATCTCTACACTGTACTCTTATAATAGAAAATAGATAACATGCATGAGCTGGAATGCCTTGCTTTTAGTCCATCATCTTAATGCTTTCTACCACAACCCACCCCCCAACCTAAATTAGCATCAGGCTATGCTACAATTTACTCTGAAAACAAACAGCTTGCCATCTTTATATAGGCTGTATTTCATGTACCAGAGCACACAGTGTGTACCACCCATTCAGTCCACAGCAGTGTGGCTTGGAGGATTATTGTGACCAGATACTGTGACTGTTCTGACATATAATGTACAGGCCCGAGCATGAATGTGAACTTCGCCTGCAGTCATCCCACATACAGCACATGCCCTAATAAACTAACGTGCACTCTAGTGGCAATACATACAGCAAGCATTTTTGACAACCAAACATCAAAACAAAAATCTAAAGGTTCTACGTAATAAGAGTCTTAATTTCATCTGAATTTACTTTCAGTGTATAGCTGTATTCTGAAAACCACTACATCCTCTTTGCAATTTGCCTCAGGCCGAACCAGTGCTGTATAACTGATGCAAAGCCACAAGCATGTCTGTTTCTCCAGACCATTAAACTAGCCTATTTAATGTATCATCATATCATGATGACATATTGGCCACATTTATAATACTGTGTCTAATACTATTATTATGATTCAATCAAAAATCTACTGAAACCGATATCCTGCTCCAGCCACAGGTATCCTTTTTGCCATGATGCCTTTCAAGATGGAAAAAGGGGGAAAATAACCGAAAACAAACATTCCCCCTGCTCTCCAGACTGGACGTTTAACAGGCAGCCCTTGTGTTTCCTGGTCACTATGTTACTTTAACCCTGAGCTTCCAAAACAAACTAGGCTCCTGTGTTTTGAAAGACCAGTACAGGCAGAGTCTCACAGATGTGGGAATAAAGTTTCTTTTGCATGAGAGAAGTTGGGTTAAAAACGTCACCGACATCTGTGTAATTGCTTCTAAAGTGAGCTTGAAAAAAGTCACGTGTATTTAGAGCTCATAGCCTGAGGCCCAAGTCTAGAATGGAGCACTGTTCGGTTAGCAGTCAAAAACAGGCCATAAGTCTGTTCCCAAACCGGCTGCAAAGAGACACACAGTAAATACTGCAGTAATCTCAACGTCAAAGTGTGTCGACATTTAGAAAAAGCATGAAGTCAGTGAGTCTGGCACTATTAAATTTTTGCCCTTCAAAGTTGTCTTACCAAGAGTTTCTGAGTTTCTTATTTGGCAATCTTATATTGACTTAAGATAAGGCCAGGAAACAAATCCTAGTCTTTTGGAAAGAAAAAGAAACTAATCATTTCATTACCTTATTAGCTGATAAAAGTCGATGGTTGACTTTTATAAGCAAAGGCAATAAATACAATGGGTCACAGGAAAATCTTATGATGGGGCCAGTTTGTGGTCAGCCTGCAGTGACGACTCATACAAGTCACAAGACTTAATCAGAGAAAGACTCAGCCAGTCTTAAAACCACTGCCTCAACTTAATAATTCACGCTTTTTGATGTATCTACATTGCTGGATTTATTCATACTAGGGCTGCACAATGTAACATTTGTAAATCGTTATCATGAGATCGGCCTTTGCAATAATGAAATTGCTGCAATGGGTAAATAAGCCCTCCAATCACAATGTCTTTCACTCTGAACTTCTTGACAAATTGCAGTTCCAAATAAGTGTTTGTGTGGGTGTCCAATGAATCCACATATTCAGAAGACCCAAAAAGTCTCTTTAACCATACCATGTAACTGATTAACTACTGTATTTAAAGTATAGTGCAATTTTAAGACATAGCAATACAGAGGCAATTGTAAGATTCTGTCTACATAGCTTCTATTCAGTTTTACAGTGTTAGTGCTACTGTGTTATATGAGGGTGGGGGAGTTGGACAGTAGGTTGGTCCATAACGTGTGATTTAAGTGAGTGAGTGCTGCAGCAGAGCAGAAGAACGTGGGGGACAAACCAATGTCATGCTGTCTAATGATTACTTGTGGTTCCTAGTGAACTGATTAGACTATATGGGGCAGGTATGCTTTTTTTGGACTACACCAAGGTCTAAGAAAGGACGTTCCAACCACATACCGCCAGTCATATTTAGGGAAAAAAGTATATGTCCAAACAGTTTCTCACCATTAAAACAGCCATCTACCATCTGTGTGTAATATTTTAACTTTGTTCAGGTCAGGGGGGAAAGAAATAATCTCACCAGATGAGGATAAAAGCCACTTTTACAGTCAGGGCCTTTTATCACTGTGTTATGCATTATTTAGACAGCATTATTTTCCCTAGCAAATCCCCAGCTCCTTTTTTTGCTCGAGGCCCTGGTTGGCAGCCAGCTTTATCCATAAAAAAATCTATTTCCAAGAGCCTCTGATTGTTTTAGCACTCATGCGTCTGGACGAAGGCCCTGTCCACAATCTTACTTCGCCATGAACTGCTTCGGAAATGTGAAGAGCGGAGACGCTCAATCTGCAGGTCGGAACAGAATTACAGGACCATTATTACGGAAATGGAACACTGGCTGACTTATCTGCGCGGCAAGTAATTACCTTCCTTCTGTTGCAGAGATTCCAAAGCTCTAATATAATGTGTGTTGGGGGGGGGTCTTGTTGGTTTGAAGTCTATCGGGTCCTCAGTTTTGAGGAGAGTTAATTAGTAAGTTTGCACCACTGGGAGTGAGCGTATGCTGAATCAGCTCTCTTTAATCCTCCGCTTATATTGACATACTTGAAGCACAATGCTTGTCGGCTTGAACCATATTCATATTTTTCACTTCACAAGACTTATCAAACTTTGCATAAAAGTACACAGGAGGGGGTGCATGTGTTTTGATTCACTAGAAGGTAATGTTAGCAACGTGTATTAGAATCACATACCTCCTAATCAAACATGGGAGGGCTAATTCTAGAGGTGACGTTATCATCTGGAAATGAGGCCAAATTACAACAGGACTGACTTCAAGATCATGAAGGAAGTTTTAAATGTACAAACAAAAGAAAATGACTGGTTGAAAATGTTCAGTGACTGAAGTTACATGTGACTAGCACGGCATCTGATTGGGCCATTTTATCATTAAGGTCCAAGTACATTTTTTTAGTAGACATAAGGCTTCTGTTTTGCACAGTAAAGTTTAAAGTGCCATTTGTAAATGTAACTCCATATTGTACTGCTTGACAAATGTTTGCCAAAGTAATTCTGAGCCCATGTGGTCATATCAGCTATTGTTAATTGACGGTTCTTAATGCTGTGCCGTCTGAGGGATCTGAAATCACAGGTATTCAGCTTAGGCTTCCGCTCATTACACACTGATGGTCCCCTGGCTGTTTGAATCATTTAATGATATTGGGCACTGTTGAAGGAGAAATATTCAACTCCCTTTCTATCTTTGTTTTTAATAACATTGTTTTTAAACACTTCAATGATTTTCTCACGCATTCGTTGACAAGCTCTTTATTTTACATTACATTACTAGCCCTAAATTGCCACCGTTCCAACTTTTTTGCAGTGTGTTCCAGGCCTGAAAGGCAGGAATGGATGTATATAAACAAATAAATAAATAAAGTTGACCAAACAAAACATGAACTATATTGGGTTCATGTCTGCAATTAAACATAAAAAAAATAAAAAAATAAATGCTTTTTTTCTTTGCATTTTTTCTTTGCATTTTTCATACTGTCCCAGCTTTTTCTNAGTCAAAATAAATGTTTTTTTTCTTTGCATTTTTTCTTTGCATTTTTCATACTGTCCAAGCTTTTTCTCATTTGGGGCTGTAACTGGAAGTACTTGAATCATGAGAAGGAGACCTTGCAACCAATTTTCTAAGGCTGAACTTACAGTACAGAAAAATATTCTTGCAGATGTCTCTGAAAACTGAATGCAATTTCCCTGAAAGAATGAAACCTGTGATAACAACAAACAGTGGACACATTAAAAACATTATATATTTAGTTATTGTGTCTAGAGCTGCGACAATGACCACATCACCAAACTGACCAATTTTTTTGTATTTCTTTTTTTGTTGCTGGTGAAAGTTAGTTTAGTACTTCACTAAAAACTCTTTGTTAGTGAGCTAATAAATGCTAGACTGTAACATTAGTTAAGATCTGTTTATCTAAACGACTAAATGTGACATTACAGTGGCTCTCTGTGGTCTCAATGTTGCTTAAAAGTAATGATAAAAAGCTGATGGCACTGATTGTTGACCTAGACCAGAGAATTAAAACTGTGTTCAAAGTTGTTCTCGTTATACTAATTGTTATTGGCTGAAAAGCATTTAGTCCCCCAAATGCTGGACCAACAACCAACGTCTTTAGTTTATCATGTTTAAACTATCACTACAAGACTCTGTGTTCGGCTGTATATCCTGTTGAAGTGTTTGCTCTGAAGAAAAATTAAAGATATACCATCATTTGCACATAGAAACTACTGAAATGACAAGTGTAATCCGTAGCAGCGCATATATGAAAGCTCTGTCATATAATTTCACAGAAAACAATTAATGCAAGAGCTAACTATAAACCCTAACATTTATGTTAACTTGTATTTAACGGTTGTTTTAACCTGAAATTAAATAAATGAAAGGGTCTGCTAAACATTATTTATTAATAAAAGCCCAGAATTCTTCTGTGGTCTGAATACTGCTTGAAGCTACTGTTCAGGAGTAGTGTGCCGGTGAGAATTCCTTTGCCCTGTTGAATACGCTTTTAACCCCTTCTCATGCATTCCAACAGTCCGTTGCATGCAAGCTGTGTCACGTATAACTCCTGATCTTTCAGGAAAGTGTCAGAAACTTGAAACAATTTTGTCATCACTGTGACAATGCTCAAAACGGTTTACCACAATCACACAAGTGCCCTACTGCTTTTTAACCCATCCGTGTCACACACACACATACACCATATATATAGATATTAGCCCAGAATTCTCACATTGCTGCATACCTAGCTGCGACAGGACGTTTTCTGTTCTGTATGTCCCACATACGCTTATACCCTTATAAAAACCTTTTGGTTCAATTTACAACAAGACGTTTTAAAAAAGGATGCTCAAACTTCTGCTGAAAGCTACTAAAGAACTGCACTTAACAATATTAATCTGAGAGAGTCTCTTTGAATTACCAGCCTGTACCACTTTTGCATTTCACTGCTTAGTGGAAAAACACATAGACAAATTCAAGCAGCTGAACCTCAAAGTCTCCCTCTACACACAATATTGAATGTGCTCACTGAATGAACCACATCTATGGTCTCTAAGGTTCTGTGTAATGCATTTGCAGTGCACTTGAGCACAGCTCCAGTACTGGAGAGAATTTGCAGCACCATCTGGAAAACAGACAAAATTGCCACATCACACCAGCCACAGGCATATGAGCATGAGCGACCAGAATGCGAATAACAACTATTTACAGTGTCTCTGCTTCCAATTTGTCATAACCATTTTTTGATGAACATATGTATTTCAAGCTTAGAGCTTATATTACTAGTAAAATATTGTAACAGGATGGTCACAGTTGCAAAAGCTCATTGTTGTTCAACTGTGTATGTTATTTACTGTATACTGTGGTACAGCATGTCCTCAGGAAGACATAAACAAAATAAAGCATTACAGTCAAGAACGACCAAATAAGTCAAATACATTACACCACCTTTCTGAGAAACCTCTATGAAGCACCACTGACTCACCTGATAATATGCTTTGATCCGCCGAGTAAGGATGGAGAGATTCTGTATGCGCAATACTGGGTCATTGTTCACTTTCTTGGTCACTCTCTGGGTGGACGCTTTAGGATTTCTGTGAAGGGTGAAAAGAATATATTATAGCTCTAGTGCCAGGTTAAAACAAAGCAATTCAAAAGCTGTTGTTTGCTTGTGAAAAGTTCAATTAGCAGCAATGCGATTATAACTGAGAGCAACTCCTAAGAGCCCAATCTCAGACATGGGGTCAATGACACAGAGGTGTCATATGTCACTGAGATAGTTGAACACTTCCTAAACCAATACAAACATTAGTTCACACAGAAGTCAATAAAATATAACAGCAGTCAACATTAGTAGACAAGACTGCTTAAAACTAACTGTTCTTTTTTATTTAGATCTTGGCACATGTGATGATACAGACCAACAACTGTGCCACATGTGAAACTGTAGAAACTGTCAGTATTCTGCTCTTCAGTAAGACTTTACAATAGCAATGATACAGATTTATCTTAAGGCAGTAAACAGCTGATTCAAATCCAGAAAGAATGACTTTTATTCAAGAGCAACAGCTTTAATCTGAAATATTACAATCCTTAAACAGTTTAAAAGCACATTGCATGATTTTTCCTTCAGAGTAAGAGGAAAGCTAAACCATCCATTTTTATTTGGCCTATTGGCTTATGCAAAAATAGGTACTGAGACAATAAATAAATAAACGACAGAGCATGCTAACCTTGCAGTGACGACGAAAGACGACCGAGCAAATAACCTGAAGTTTAACTTCTTTGAAGTGCAGTAATTATGCTGAGCTAGATTTTGGAGAACATATGTTTTCATATGAAAGACATTTTTTCACAATATCACAAGACAGAGAGAGAGCAAAAAGGTATTATGTACTTCCTGAGGAATACCCAGACAAATACTGTCCAGTGCATGTATTAGCATTTTATAAATAATAATACATGTAGTTCACCTGGCTTCATTACAAACACGGTCTACTTCAGTATATACCTCTATACAAAAACTGAGCTTCAGTGAACACTGGCAAGTAACTGATGCAGAGAGAAAAACTTTTCAGGAGCAGAGAAAAACCCATGAGCTTTAAACTGTTTTGGCCTAATTATCAGATAACATCAAGGAGGTTCTGTTTTTAGCTTCAGCTATAAAGCACCTTGTTGGAGACAAAAGTGTAAAAGTAAAGTTGAAAAGTAATTTTGACCAAAATCTTGGCCTTGTTCTGTTAAGGTTAAAAAAAGGTTTTTAGCTGACCCTGTAAGTCAGACAAACTCCTCTGCAATGCATAGGTGCCAATGCAAAAACACCTTACAAAAAAGCACCACACCTTATATTTATAAGCTATCTGACCATCTCTGTGTGGAAAGAGAACAGAGAGACCAGACTGAATTCCCTAAGGCTCCGTGGGCCTATCCGCTCAACCCTATGCTTTGATAATGCCTAAAAATGAATATGGCTGATGAGCACGGAGAGATTAGCACATCTACTGCTTCGTTGACCTTCTTCGCTGGCAGATGGCTTGTGTTTAGTTAGCCACTGACCTCGTTTCTCGCCCAGGCTCGTCTGATCCAGCTGCCGTGCAGCGCAATGACAGGCAGTCATGCGGATGCAAATGACAGGTACAAATTTTACACAACGGACGGAGACGACGTTAATCGGGACTATTTTTTTCCACACACAGATTTGGAATATGATTTTGATACAATTTCCAAAAATTAAAGTTAAGTTCATATGTGAGACATGCTCCAAAAATGACACTATCATGGTGTGCCTCCAAATTTAAATTTCACTTGCGGATCACTGTGCGCACAGCCCTTCATTCAAAATTAATGAATTTGAAGGGATGTTTGTTTAGCATTAGCTCTACATGCACGTATGTGAGAGCTCGATCATATACTTTCACAGAGAATACTGCAACGATGGAAACGCTAACTCTAAATGCTAATGTGCTTCAGGTTTGGGCAACACTTTGCTGTTAAAGTGTAACTCAGCCTTATGGGTGCAATGATTTTAGTCAATTACTGCAAACTAATTAAAACAGTATGTTTGATATACCACATTCATTTAGAGTGTCTCCTATTTACTGCCTTTTAATGAACAATTAGACATCTGGATCCTTCCCATCTATTTTTGTACATACAGCTCAGATGTCCTGTTTTATAAAATCACTATTTTATATTCACATTGCAATCTTCTGTGCTGAAATAAATGACCTTTCTTCCAAGCTTGCTAAACTGCTAAGTATGTAACTAGAGCTCTGTAAAATGAAACCATTTTAAATCATTTTAGGATGCAAAATATCAAACTTCAAACCAAATATTGACCTCAGAATCAACCGTATCGTTGCGTTCCTAGTGCTTCTGCATTTGATATTATTGTACAGGTCTCATGGAGACCCATATGGATCAGGCATATTACAAGTGAACCCTGACACAGTTTCTCCCCTCATCCTTAACTGTCCCAGATACACATACATGAGCTCCATGCACATACACAGACATCCATGGCTACTCACTAGACGATGAAATGGCTAACCCGTCCGTTCAACTGTGTCACTCATAACATCACGTGACAGCTGTATATCCACTGATGGGTGAATGAGAAAAACAACCACAAAACAAACCTTACCATCCACATGCCTTTCTAATTCATGAAGTAATGGGATAATAGTCCTATTACATATAGCGCTGTAAAGCAACCAACAGAGTTATTAGTAAAATCGTTATAAAGCAGCCGATGACGACTCACACTGCTACAAACAGCCATTCAGCGGTAACAGCCTTAATGGCTCTTTTGATGTACGTCTATTGCAAAGTGTGTGGCTGGTCCTACACGCACACACTCACCACCACATACAACGGCCTCTCAGTCTTGCAAATCAGGGAAACAAGGTCCTTTTAAGAATAGTTTGAATACACCCATCACGTGACCTTAAAGCGCATGCCTATCCAGGAGGCCTTTTAGACGGCCTCGATGGGGGGTGGGCTTAACCCCTTAATTAAATACCATGGTGGGAGCTGTAATCCTGTCAGCCCAAGTGCTGGTTAAAACAGAGTGATCCTGCCTCAAGGATGTTAATTTACTCCTCATCCCCAAAATGGGAAGCAAATGAATCAGGGGTGGTACTGAAAACCTGTGCTGACTTTCATCTTTCTCTCTATTGACAATCAGTGGAGGTGTTAAACTAATCTGAAGGTTGCAATTCAGATGCACACATTTTTGAATGACGATTATAATAATTTTAATGTACTGTCAAACCTGAGAAAATGGACCTGCTGGTCTTCTTGAGGAAGACAAAAGCCTTTGAAAATGACTTTTAATTTGCAATCACAGTACTGGTCACAATAAAATTAAATTGCATAGTTTATTCAAATTGTGCCACCCTAAAAGAAAGTACGCACAATTTGTTATGAATGTAAACACACATTTGTGCATTCAGTGCATTTCTTAAATTAATTCTGAACCAGAGCAATCAAAAACAATCAAATCAACTTATGGTGAAAATCACAATAAACTGAATCATTGCAAAAAACTGTGAAACTAAATTAGATTGTCATGAGGTTAGAGATTTACATGCCTAGTACTTGCATGCAACAGTGGGGATGAACCCACTTAAATTTCGGCTTTTCTATGATAGAAAAGAAAGGAGAGATGGACTGTGTTGATGAAGCAGTCCTTCAGACATTGGCGGCTGATGCAGAAGTCAATAGTCGATGCAGAATGCACCACGGCCCCAGGCTGTGCAGTACCACGGACTAACCTACTTCTGACAGGCTGCATCATTCTCAGCTGGTGAGGGTGGGGAGGGGGAGGATAAAGGCGAAATAACACAAACACTGTCACGGCACGACTGGCCTTTCCAGTGGAAAAGGGAACTGTTTTCTAGAGCTGTGTTCTAGACATGCGGGTGACACATGAGACAGAAGAGGGAAGAGAGGGCTCTATAACTAAAACAAAACAAAATAAGGGAGAAGGGAAAAAATCAGAGCCAATTCACCAGAAATCTAGAGAAAGACGTGTACATTAACAGCACTCATACCAGACGGCAAAAACACATTAGTCACCCCAATTTCGGACCAACCAAAAAAACAGATCAAAGCAGCCAATTAAAGAAAAACAATGCGGTCAGACCCTTTAGAGAGAAAAAAAGACAACTACAGTGAAACACAGTGGCCAATGTGTACCAACCTAAAATTTCTGGGGCAATAATACCAAACAATGACGTTCTTCCAAATAGAGGTATTATTCACTATGCTTTCAGGACACCCTACTGTATGTGTTTTGTCTTTGCATTCAATGGATTTTGTATTATCATGAGGCTGGTGTGCATCTGTATATTTCCACTGACTTAAAGAAATCCTAAAAGCTCCAGTGCGGCCTTGTTAAAATAACACCCTTTCAAGGTCATGGCGGCTGCTTCCTGTGAGACCAACTTCAGAGCATTTTTAAGTAGCACAACATTCCTATTTCACCAGCTCAGAATCTGAAACTCATTCCATAGGTTCAGCACCAACAAAACAGCCCCTATCATTACACAGATGCACGCTCCAGAAATCGAGGAGGTGTTCCTTCTATCCAGTAGATAAGAGTGGAAAGTAGGCCAGCAAGAGAGATAGAGAGAGAAAAAGCAACGGGCAAGCAGGAATGGATAGAAGTTCGTTCTGAGACTTGGCAGATAACAGCATGAAGAAATGGCAGCAGCAGTAACCACAGTGGCGCTGGGGGGATGAAGCCTCCTCTCACCTGTCTGCATCTCCAGACCAGACTGATGTCTTTGATCTCCCAGGATAAAGAAAGAGGCAATGGATTCACCCAAAGCATCTAGCAACAGCCCCCCCCACCCCACCCCACCCTAAAAAATGGACAAAGAAAGACACGTGCTGCTTTGCTAAACACTAGAAAGCGAGAGAAAGGGAGAAGAAAGCCAGAGCAGTATTGTCTGTGCTGATGTGGGTCTATCCTATTATCACCCTCTGTCTGTTCGCAAAGAAGCACTGTGGGGTGTGAATTGGGGGTGCTCGAGAGAACACAGCCCAATCGGGGGATTAGTGTAATTAAACCGTCGTCATTCAACAGATACCTTGTAGCCTCCAAAGCCGGTATACTGCTGGGATAAAGTGGCAATATTCTATGCGTGAAATTGGCTTGTGGGGGTCGGTCTGTGGGTCAGTAACGTTAATGTCAATGAGGGATGCAAAGTGAATCGGTGTATCATGAATCATGTTTCACTACTGGGTCACGTTTGTGTATTCAGTATATTTAAATAAAATATTCTGAATGGGACCAAAATAGATTACACCAAATTTTGAGAATTCATGGTAAACTGGATCATCTTCTAAACAACTGTAGTCGAATCTTTCATAGTGAATTCAGGAGAGCAGCTAAGTGAAGGCTGGCAGAGCTCCAGAGGGAGAAGCACAACCTGGAGCCTGTCAAACAGCTTCAGGTGGTGCTCACGATGGCGTGTAACTTGAGGAGCTTCTGGTTATGTGGAGCAGTGGTCAGTAAGGGGGGGATAGACTGTGGGACAGGGCAGTTGTCACCAACAGACTGGGGGTTCACCTCCACCATCTGTGCAGCATGCTCTAAACCGTGAGATAATCCAGGTGGGCTTCACTCCTGCGACTTGTGTTTGCTAACCTACAGGCTCTCTGTCCTCAGATGGGGCAAAAGGTAGAGCTTCATAAGGTAAGCATCATGCGCCTTTGCGTGATCCAAAGCAGTAAACACAACAGCAGGGCAAAACACAGGTCATGTATCGTTCAAGAAATTCTTTGACTTCACTAAAGCAAGATCAGTCACTGTAATTCCTGAAACATATTCATCAGAGCTAATCAGCCAATTCATGTATATAAGCACAATAACACTGAGACAAACTATAAATGTTATATCCAAGTGTAGATTTGTATTAAAGACTAAACCAGCAGTACTCACCTTCAGCGATATAGCCCTAGTTTGTAAATAACTCATACAGTGGATAGAGTTTAGATTAAGTTTTTAAGGGTTAAATTAAGTTACATTCTGATGCTTGTACAGAACCTAGCGTGCACCATTTAAGGTAGAACTGTATAGGAAGCTAACCTATCAGCCTCAAGATTAGTGTATCACCTAACACCTAGAGACAATGTGAATCTGGTTCTCGCTGACACAACAGACAGCTGACACAACATCTAGAGTTGTTTTCTTCATTACAAATGAATTTTTATGCATGAATGTAAAAATGGACAGCAGTGCCCAAAACTGCAAAACATTCAAATGGCGCCAAGAAGAAAAGAATGCTAAAGCTACTTAAGGAGGATGAGGATATATCTGAGCAGGTGGGCAGTCCAAAATGCTGACCTTAACTTATTTAGCTAGCATTAGTTTGTAGCTTACTGACAGTCATGATTATTTCACATTTAAGATACAGTTAAGAGTTGGAAGTGGGCTGGTCGGCATAAGAAAAGATCTGACAAGGGTCTGAGAAGTCCCACTCCAGCCCAGGCTAAAGCAAATGTCAAACTATCTGAAAAAGGATGATCTTGTTGATGAAACATATAAAGCATACTATAAATTACTCTGTACCTCTCACCACCAGCAGAAGTAGTTTTTTTGCTTAAATTCCCCTGTATAGCCCTTTATTGCTCTACACTGCTGTACAACACCTATTTCCCTCATTTTACAATAGAATGATACATATTTTTGGTGAGCATTTTAAATTCTTTTTCTGGCATGTGGACGACACTGAACAATTTGTTTGGAAATGTCACTTTAGTATTTAATGTATATTCAAAAACAGTAGATTAACAGAAGCCCTATCCAGTCAATTCTATAACTGAGCATTCAGCAAACATGTTTTACTATCGCTGGTAGTTATTACTTTGTATCTAAGTACTTAAATGTTATGTCTTTCCACATAATACTCAGTATAGTTTCTTTCCCGTGTCACACAATGCTGCCTCAAGTCAACATACCCCAAAATAACCATCAACGTGCAATAGAGGGTTAATACTAAATGCACCATCTCACATTTCTTCAGTGTAACAAGGGCACAACTCTCAACTACACCCCTTAAAGTCAAATTTGTTAAGATGAATGGCAAGATCAATGCCCCGTAGCCATTCCTCTGGATAACGACCATTTGTGTCAATATGGCAAGCAAACCCCTTTAGGAGAACGAGTATTGATTACAGTGTGCCAGGAGTTGAAGCTATAATGGATGTAATGCCAACATGTTCCTGCAGCTTCTGCTGGCCAAATTAAATTATGCTACAAAGTGCAGGACATTTCTTCTGCCAAATTCTGTATTTCAAAGTTGCTAAGTGGTGCTGAAATCACTTGGCAGATAGAGGAAAGGAAACAACAATATGGACCCTATAATGGTTATCTGAATTCAATTAGGAAAATCTTTTCTGTAAACTGTGGCTAGGACAAATACCACTGCATATAAGCAAGACAAATCTGAGGCCCTTCTTCAAAAAAAATGACCAGCTCCTTGTGTGTTTCGCTAAAGATTTACCAGTGTCCAGAATCACTAACCAGTTAACATGCTTGCCAGTTAACAAAGACCTGCTTCACTTCACTCATAGACAATGTGCCTTCTGTCTGAGAGCCATGCTGAGAGGATGAGTGCCAACAGCTGCCCAATACTCAGCGCCAAAACTAACTGCCTAAAATCCTCAATAAGTGAGGAAGACTTCTCATAGCAGGGAAGACAAAATGATCTGCAATTTGTCACCTACCATACAGGCTAATAACATGCACGCATATCGAGTTTGCCAAAAGGTGGACTAAAGGGCTTTGTATATTCTGTAAACCATGTTGACAGGACACATAATCACAATGAATGAGGACGCATGTTTCTGTTTAAACAAAGATTTCAACACCTCTCTATAAAAACTGACAGGGCACAGTATTGGTCCCGCTTTCATAAGCAGGTTATAACAATTTTGTTGTCTATTTTCACGTACATATGTCAGGACATCACTTTTCTGAATGAGGATTTAAAAATTAAGATTTAGAAGTCATGTCTGTTACTACCTCTTTACATACATGGAATATTATTAGGTCTCAATACCTATTAACACTGAGGTGAACCAGAACAGCCCTAACAAACTCAGACAAACAGGATTACAGTGTCTAAAAGTCAAATTTGTTAAGATAAATGGCAAGATTAATAAATGCCACTCTTGCCATTATTCTTAATGATGAACACGGGAAACCATCAAGATGTTAACAGATATCTTAACCATCCACAATTACTGATGAAATAGTGTTACAGTTCTTGATTAACAGCAAAGATCAAGAGACCTTTCAAACACGACAGTTAGGTGAAAGGGCTACAAGACACTGACACCACAATATTTTGTTTTCCCCAGTAAATCAGGAATAGCTCTATGACGTATATATCAGTAATTAATTATTCTAGAATACTGGATATGATTTGAAGGGGAGTAAATCTACATAGAAGCTAAAAATAACAATATTAAAATGCCATGAAATGACTAAGTATGAATCATCCTTTCCTGAACTTCCATGCCATACAACTGGTTTCAACACATCAAACACAAAAGCAGGTAATCACCAGGACAGCTCTTCTCCAGGTATCCAAGAACCCTTATTGCAGAATAAATCAGACAATCAGACTTGTCTTGTATTATAGATACAGAAAATGAAAACCGTGCAGGATTCCCTTCTGTATGAAGCATCAAAAAAGTTGACATGCTTCACTTAATTTGCCTTACTTAACATTGTATATCATGCAATGTGACTCCTACACAGGCGCGTACTGCGGTGACAGATGCTGAAACTATGTATTGTGCAACCCCAGGCAGAAGTATAAGTTGATTCACACATCATATGCTGTCATACTCTCCCATGACCAATGTAAGACCTGTCAGGCAGTTCCATATCCATAGATATATCCATCGGTTAGTGACCATTCCCAGACCAGCACTGTCATCTGAGCATCAGATACGTGTCGTGGTTATAGTAGTTCAGCACAGTGTGACAGTTGGTTACAGTAACAGATAATATAGGCTCTATGGAGGCATAACACTATAGCAGATATATAAGTGGGTATATGTTTTGGCACCTTAATATGCATGTAATATGAATATGACCATTCCAGCTTGTCAAATGCCTAATTTTATATTCATACAAAGCATGCGTGACATTATTTGCATCCATGTACCACTACAAAGCAAAGCAATGGGTGGTAACAAGAGCACGTCATGACTCCAAACTGCAGACCTGAAATAATATTTGGGCCCAAACATGTAAGAGAAGGGTGGAGATTTCAGTATTTGCTCCATCTGCCGTGCATATTTCTGCCTTAACAATAGGATACAGACAAGATGACTGCAGGCTTCTTCATGAATAATACCAGGGCTGCCCTGTACTTACATCTGAAGCATGACCTCGTTCAAGTACGCGCCATCCACTAACTCTATGTATTCAGAAAGCTTGCTTCCATCGGTCGTGGTTGGCCGGACCACAGTCTTCACCTAGAACATTTCAAACACATATTAATAATATACAGTCCACCGAAATCGTCTATTTATACCACACATGCGTGAATGAGGAACAAAACCCAATCTCACCCAGGCCACCAGAGGAGTGAGCATAAACTGTTCCAGCAAAGGCGTGAACACCTCGTTTTCCATTTTCTCCGCAGGGTTAATCCACAAAAAAACAGTACTCGCTGAATGACCACGGATTTTCAAGTCGATTTAAACGGTGTTTCTGAGTTTCATTCCATTCAATAGGTGCTCGTTTTGAATATAAGTCATCCCCTCTTCTGGCTAAAGCCCCAGACAAAGGTCCAGCTGCATTAATAAAGCGAAGGGAAGCAAAGTAGCTCGAATTAGCTGCGAATTCTCTCGAGTCGTTGGCAACTTCGCCTCTGAGGTAAAAGAAATAACGTACATTATCTTACTCTCTTTAAAGACACACCGCCTCGCTAGCTTAACATTGACGTTAAACCTTCAAGACAGCTGAACGGTAAAGCTAAAAGCCGAATAAAAGACTCCGAACGTCGCCGCTTCTTCTGCAGGGACGAGAAAATCCGTTAACGTTAGCCAGCTAGCAAACGTCTCAGACGAGCCATTCAGAGTGAGAGCCGTGGGGAAAAAATGACAAGAACGAGCCGTTAACCAAGAAAACGATGGAAAACTCGCCACGTCAGGTATAAAGCAGGTTTGTATCTTTCAGGTCATCTTCGTTTTCCAGAGGCACGCTTTTTCCTCACGAAACGAGCACTACGCGGACGATAATTCCCATTTAATGAATGTCTCCAAGAATGTGGCTTTTTGGCAGCGGCGGCGTTCTCGTCTCCCAGCCTCCGTCTGAGGCGCCGCGTTCTCTGTGAACGATTAGCTCTTTTGAATCGGTTCTTTTCCAAAGCTCGATCGAACCGATTCACGAGTCACAAATGAAGATAACTTTTGCGCCTGTGTTCTAGGCGCCCAGTAAAAGCCTGTTCTAAGTTAGTCATAACATACGTAGTAACATGCTAATAATAGCCCATTTGAAATGGCTTAATTTACATATGAGAGAGATGGAAAACAAACCCGTCTTTGCTAATCTTTATAGTCACCCAAATAGGCATATTCAGGACGCAAATAACAAAGGTAATAACGTTGCCTAGACTAGTCGAGGGCGTCGGGCTCACTCGCTGAACCATAAGAAAAGAGAAGTCGCCTTGACCTGTGAATCAATGAATCGTTGAATCCGACGTTTGATTAATTGAAACGGGCAGTTCGAAAGAATCGGTTTGGTAAACTGAATTGAACTAAACCATCACTAGGGCGAGCTCCGCTCGCGCACAGATTCCGACTCTCCGCTCCTATTGGTCCGTTTATGATCCGCAATGACTGTTTCTTTTCTAGCGGCATTGCGTTTTAACGGTCACCACTTGGCAGAAGTCCATTTTCCAAGTGTAACTAAATCACAAATCGCTCCTTATTGACATATATCGATCTATTTGAATCCAGAAGTCATTATTTGAACGTAATGCCTTTATTTCGTGAGTCATGTAATGCGCTAGCCTTTATCCCATGACCTATGTGGTGGACCGTGTCCTAAGTAGTGCACTTACATAGTAGGGAGCATTTTGAAATTGAGCCTAATAGGTAACTTACCCGGATGAGTCCCGAAAAACCACACGTAGGCTACGTAGGCTACACGTAGTCCGTTTGAAACGTGACCGACGGTCTTTTGTAGTGCTGAGAGATAATTTGACATTTGTAAATTTCGATTTCACTAAAGTCGAATACGGATTTCGCCTAGCAGGCAAACTGTTTTGAACTAGCCAAGATTTTTTTCTGATTTGGTAAATAGCATTTTGATGGATTTCGTCAAAATTGCAAAATCCCTACATTCTGCTTTGATTTGCCATTACAGAAAATAGTTTGCATATAAGTAAATACTAGTTTTTTAATATTTTTGTATTTTGTGTTCGTCGCTGGTGTGTTTTTCTTTGTCCGCCCAGCACTCATACGGTCAATAATCAGCGATGCTGCTCTGAAATACGCCAAACAGCGACCTCTAGTGGTTGAGGCGAGTAGCTAGACTTTTGGTGGTCTGCTGGAGCTATAACATGCGTAATACTCTAAATGTAATATCCAGTGTAGCCAGTGTATTCATACAGTATGTGTGCAATATGTAATGCAGAGACATTTGCACCGAGTGTCCTATCAGGATAACCACGTGTAATCTGACTGTCACATGATTCAGGCTTGATTTAGGATGCTGCAGGATGACCTACATGAGCGGAAGCTCTCTCGCCTGTCCTGTGGAGCTGTTAATGAAACTTAAATGATCCAAACCTCTTCCCACTGAGCTCCAACCCCAGGGCCATTCAAATCTACAGGGGATAAAGTGGGCTGTGACAGCCAGCCACCACATTGTTTAAATCAGAGATTAAAACAGGGAGGCAGACGGGCTGTAAAGTGTACTGGATGTAATGTATATTCATAGCAACAATATCATACTATAATGCTAATGAATGTATATATGACACCTACAATGAGCATACAGAAAATAATGTATGCAGCATATCAGCCAGAAATCGAAGTACCTATAAACAGCATATCAACAGTAATACGGTACTTATTTTTAACATTAGGATCAGGATTATATTGGGAATTGTACTGGGTATGCAGTACAGTAGCTGTGTAAGAATCACAATTAAGTTTCATTTGAATTAAGTTTAATACAGATGTAAGGAATGAAAGTACGAACGAAACGCAATCCTCAGATTAGCTGGAAATAGCAAAAACCACCATCTTAAAATTCACGTATCATGCTCTGCATCACTCCAAACCGCCTGGCACGTCAGCACTGCAGTCTTTTAGACATGCAATTACTGCAGCATCACCCACCACAATGACCGTATCTGCCATTACTGGAGAGGGAAACTGCTGACATGACCATGTTGCCATGCCAACCAGCACTATCACTAAGCAGCAGCCACCACATGTTCAACTGCCGCAAGGACTTAACCCACAAATCCTCTTTAGTAAGGGTGGGCGATACGGGGGAAAGGGTAACATCATGATGCTTTAAGACAGTTTCTCAGTGCCGAGTATGTAACACAGGAGTTCGTTTGGTCTGAAGTCTGCAAACAAGGTGGAACAGACCAAATGTACCAGCAGCTTAAAAAAACGACTATCCATAAAATCTGATTACATTGAGTGTTTACATGCACATAAAAACTGAATTATAAAAATAAAAATCAGATTTGTCTGTAATCCATTTACTGTGTTTATGTGCACGACCAGCAGTCAGAAAATAGAGAAACTCTGGATCTACATGAGCCAGACGGTAATCAGATTGCAGCTTTTGCGACTGGCCAATACATTCATGTAATAAGACGTCACGTAAATATAAAGTAAACTCCAACCTTCCTCCCACGGCTATTTTATTTGAACAAGAAGTCACTCTACCTGAGATTATCAGCATACATCATGCAGGATATGAAGCATATTTAAATAATTCATTTCGTAGTAAAGCATGCATTTTGTTTCAGAACCGCTTTCAATGTGCTTTGTTGCCATCCTGCAGCTGTTGTGTTAGACGCTGCTTGCACATTTCTGGAAACGTGGTCCGTTTCGCACGTCCGCAGACTGAGGAATCCGAAAGAAATCAGAGAAGGGTACACATGCACTGAGAAATCTTTTTACCGAACTAATACGAAAACATTTGCATTTGATTTTGATCGTTAAGTTAATCCTTTATCCACTTACGTTTTCATGACTATGATTTGGAGATGTTACCGACCTGCCTCTCTCCGAATACAGGCCCACAGACCCCTAGATGGGCGCTCCACGGCAAAAACCCTGGTTACAAGCTCTCTGGATCTAAATAGAGGGGAAAAGCCACAAGAGACTCATTACAGTGATTTTTTACTTCAGTGGTGATAAATACAAAGGTCAATTTATTGTTAAAATAATTACAGTAAAAATACTTCTGCCAATCAGTAGTTTAACAGTAGGCCATGGTTGCCAAACATCAGCCAAATACGAAAACAGTTGTTATGTGAGTGCATAAATACAGAATTTGTATTGTTTGGTTAAGTGTTTATTTCACAGCTTCGAACGATCATGTTAGAAACAGAAACTCCTTTCTAACTTTTGTTTGGTCAGTTTTAATTTAGTACATTCTGTGGTTCAGTGTTCTAAACGTAGGCTTGAGCCGAACTCTTTAATAAAATAATTAAAATAAAAAAAATATATTTAACAAATAATATTTGAGCTACATATATATTTTTTTTATATCTCTGCAACCACTGAACATTTTTTCCAGCACCGACCCGTTCTGGAAAATTAATCTGAAAGCAGAGCGAGAGCAGATGTTACAACGTGCCCTGTAGATTGGGCCGGTTGTAACAGTACTTGTGAAGGACTTCAACAGCCTCTAGACAAGTTTGCTAAAATTGTGTACAACTTAAATTGGTGTATAAGCACTGCTGCTGTTCTGGATAGGGGTGGAGATTGGGGTGAGATTGTTGTGGGTGAGGTTTGAATTGTACTGATGCATCTATGTTACAGGTAAGCTTGATTTATTGGCAAATATCTAAGAAATATGCTGATATTGTTATATTGATGATGAAAACACAATTCCAAGTTTTTTGAACCAGATGAGCTTTTCAACCCAACATGCATAAACATATGGGCATCAAAACAAACATGTACAATGAAGAGCGGCTGTCAGATACTACCAAATGTATTTAAAAGAGCCAATACTTAGTGCACTTCTAGGTTTTTGATTAATCTGTGAATAAATAAAAAAAAACCGATTTGAATGAGAACAGAAAATAGACTTTACTCACTGTTTACACCAGAGGCTGAATTCCAGCCTCACAGCGTGTAGGTTATATGCTACAAAGTGGCACTGCATAACTGACAAACACTTCTGATTAAGGTGCTCAGGGTACATCTCAAGAAATAAAAGTAACAAGTAGCAGTAAAAATTTTGCTCATGATGTTGCTACCAGAATTGATGAACGTGACCAATATCATGTTCTAGTTGGACCAGTTTAACCATATAAAGCGCCATGTTACATTTTGCCCCTCATTAGGTTGCAATACTGAAAACATATTGTAATGTAATTTCTAATGAGAACAATATACCACCATGTCGTCCACCCCCACCCTGCACTCTGCACATGTCTGCTACAGCTGTTGCAAGTGCTTTACAAATGCAACATACTGTGAGCCATATGGAAAGAACATATAAGGCCTGAGGTCTAGACACAGATTAACAGCATTGTAGTGTTGGACACTGCTTATAACAAGTCTTAAGTGTATACACCCTTTTAGCTCATGATAGCTCAGCCAATGTTAATCTAATCATTTCAAGGCTTCCTGGCCTGATTTCCTTCGACTGGTGCTTGTGATGTGCTGCAGGTACAGAATCCTCCTACTGCAACTCATAAAAACGGACCTGTGAGGGATCAAAATAATATACGGAGGTGCTCCAGAGAAAGAACCACCATCTACTGTTAGAACTTAAACCACTTTGTGAACAGATGCAGCAGAACAACTTTCAGTTAAAACTGTGCTTTCAAGTTGGCAGCTCTGTTACTAACATGCATTCAATTGTAGGTAAATTCATGGTAGGAATATTCACTTTCAAAAGCAGGCTTTCCTTTCGCTGCAAAAGAAATGTCAGCACAGATAAAGCAAGCCATCACAGACAGGGCTGGAACGCAGAAAAAGATACAGCTAGAGAGAGGAAGAGGAGGGAACAAAAGCCATATATAAAGACTACTATAAAACATCCTTCACCTGGTGAGAGCACTGCCAATACAGACTGGCAAACTCACTCGGTCAATACACTCAGAAACAAAAAAACATCAAACAATAGAGCTTATTCCAGCTGTTTTAGCCTTGTATGTGTTTTCGGGTGCGACAGCATTGAAAACCAGATAAAACTAGACCACTTGTTTAATGCCAGGCTCAAATTTAATCTTATTTTCTTTTCAATTATCAAATGTATACAAATGCTCTAGAGCAGAGATAATGATAGTAAATGGACTTGTACAAAAATTCATGGAGAGAAACAAAAACAAAGCCTTCAATACTCAAGTCTAAATCACCTGGAAACGATGCAGGCTGGGTTCCAACACTTTTGAACTGTTACTCAAAGCAGATGAACTTCAGAAAACGCTATTTCAAATCGGGGAGGCCCAGTTGTGCTCAAGCTGCAGCCAGCAGATTTTTGCTTCTACCCCAGCTTTACTTAACAGCATATTCACCTGACCAAAGTAATTATGGTCTACAGGAACAGCTGACTGTGAGAGCCAGCTCCTAAATCAGAGCTGGAATTGTGTTCTTCAGGAGCACTTGATGGGGCCCCTCAGACAATAAACAGCGATAGGAATGTCTACATATCAGCCAAACTGTAACTCTCAGTATTTAACACTTAAGGAACATAGTGTGCTGGTGACAAAGTATCTGGTGAGAAAGCCATTGCTGAGGAGAGCCTGCACCCCTCGTAAAAAGAAGAGGAACATGTGGATTGGCAGATGGACCTTCAGATGTGGAAACTCTTCTTATGACTAAGTGAATTCAGTCACATAACACAGACACCCTCAGACATGCTTCACTCGGCTGCAAAATGACTTTTACTGCAGTTTAATACACGTTATTAAAATCAGCATCACAACGTCTGGTTTTCTTCAATGAACGAAAGAATTTCAATTAAAAAGGGTTAACCAGTCATCCCACCTTGACGTGTGCCAAAAAAGGAGAGGAAGGGAAAACAGAAAATTTACACTGGCAGGAGTCGTTTTCCCCTTTCTGATAAAAAAAAATCATCACTGAAGGGAAAAACAATTAAAAAGAGAGTGGGGGAAAATACAGCTGTACACTACTCGTAATAAATTCATGAATACAAGATTTCAAACATCTGAACTTTGAGCTTCAAGTCAAGGACTATGACGAGCTCTGCTCTTTAGACCCATGTCGGCTTTTGTGTTTTGCCCTCCCCATTTTACCTTGTTCCCTCCACCCAACCTGGATCAAGAAAGAAAAAAAAAAAAAGGAAAAGATGCATGGCTCGGTAGGCTCTGCCAATCAAGCTTCCAATACTAAGTGGCTAGTCCTGCTAGGCTGACTGGCTCTCATGTTATTCCCTGCCCCACTGGTGGAAAAAAAGAGCAGTTGTGATGAAGTTCAGCACCCCTGCTGGTACAACCTGGTACAACAGGATCGTGTGGAGGGGGAGAAAAACAGGAAGGTTCAGGTGACCTCAGCAAAGGGTCTGCTCCTTTGCTGCCCGAAGTCTGGTGGTTCTGGTTTGGGAGCAAAAAGGTACAGCTGGGGTAGAAAGGGTGTGGGATGTTTGGGTTGGGTCCCTAAACCCCTAAGACTGGGACTCAGTGGCACCACGGGACGTTGGAGTGGAGGACTGCAGCTGTGGTTTACGAGCCCAGCCGGGGTCTTTTCCGTGGAGACATTTCCTCCTCCTCATCCTCCTCTTCCTCGTCTTCTTCATCTTCATCGTCTGGGTAGTCTACAAGGCCGACCAGTCCAGCCTGGTGAGAGAAACATGAATCAATCAACCAGGCAAATAGCACTAAAAAGAAGTATTAACAAAGGCAAAATAGCATTTGCATATGTAATACAAAAACAGGCAATTTATTGCTTCGTATGCTTTTTGGGCACAGACAGCATAAGAGGTGAGCTTCTGGGTTCATTTGGTGATTTCTCTAAAGCATCATTTAATACAGAAGCTGAACTACAGAACAATAAGCTGTATTAAATTAAATGCCAAAGTGTGAATGTTGCGTTTATATGGAATTGTTTTCTTATCTAGCTCTACAGACGTTATTCCCTTTTAAAGAGTAAAAACTCTACACGTTTCATTTTATTCCAACCTACACAATCCTTGTTTGAATGCTTCATTAAGGAAAGCAGTACTTAGTTGAGTCCAGATATCTGTAAATTCCAATAACCACAACCATCTCTTCTGCAAAGCAAGTGTGATGTATACTTTGAACTGGTCAGACCAACCTTCACCACTGGAGTAGAGGGCAGTGCTGTTGCTGCCTTGCCTGAGGAGCCATTTGGACTGGCAGAAGAGGCAGACGAGGCTGGTTTGCTGCTGGCACCGTTGGTTCCATTGGCGGCCCCTGCAGAATGAGAGAAGGTAAACTTAAAGCTGCCAGTTGGTGTCCGCTTTGGAAGGTTCTCTTTGTCCTCACTTTCTTTAACTGCAACGAGATAAGAGATGTGTGTGAGGAGGGGTGAAAGTGCCTTTCCGAAGAGGAGAGGAGAAATTCTACATATTCCGGGGAGGAAAAGTATGGGATACCTTTTTTTGCCCCCATATACTTTCCATAGGTCTCTGGAAAGTCTTCCTCGACTCTCTTCTCGACCCCTGCGTCTGTGTCGTCTTCATCCTCATCTTCATTAAACCACATTTCTTCATCATCTTCCAGAGACCGAGCATCACGACGGTACCTGTAAAAACACCACATTTTTCCATAAAAGGACTTATGGTGTGATAAGGTATGTCCTAAATATGGCGGATCAGTTTGCTTCTGTAGGTTTGCAGTGCAGTTTCAAGACTATGCGGCTCACATATTATGGAAGCTGATCAAGGATAAACAATGCACAATTCACAAACTTTTCTCAAACCACAATGAGCTGTTAGCCAACCCTAAATCAAAATTGAGTCCCTAAAAAATGTAATGACTTTTGAGCTACCTAAAAACACATTCTGATTGTCACTATGCACCAGCTGGAAAGAAAAATTAACATTAACCAATCACGTGTTTCACCTCCCTCTCCTTCCACCCCGAAACACACTGAAATAAGGATGTTTGACTGACCTGCTGAGCCCTCGGCTCTGTCTGTCCTTTTCCTGCTCGTAGCGGCCCTTCAGGCCTTTAAACGTTTGAACGTACTCGATGGATTCAAGTGCTTTGTAGAAGTTGTCCACTATGTGAGCAATGAGCGATTTAATGTCCTCCTGATACCAAGCAAAAAACAAAAAATCATTTTAATATTTGACTGACTTGCCAAAATTAGTTAGATCATTTTTAGAAAGGACTTTGTCAAAGTCATACCACTTTGATGAACTCAAAGAGTTCAATGATGGCTGAGTTGAGAAGGTTATATCTCGTCCCATTGTCCAGCAAAGCATTAATGACTGGCTCAAATAGGTTCCCTTTAATGATGTAGCGGTTATAATATTCATCCTTCAATCCTATTATTCTCCTCATGAACCGCAAGGCACCTGCACAAGTAAGGAACAGTTAGCACATTCTACTTCATTCTGCATTCTTATCCATTCCCCAAAAAACATAAAAACTCTTAAAAAAATGTTATTTTCTACAGAGTTCCAAAGTGGTAAACAGAATTACAAATGCCAAAGCTGTAATCAATGACATTGACGAAGTAGCCATATCAAATGTGACTTGTAAAGAACAGTGGGCCTCATTCACCAGGAAGAAGAAGAAAAAAAAAAAACTCTTTTTGAAACACACTTACGTTGCATAAAGACTCTAACATTCACCAATTGATTCTGTGGTTTAAGAATATGTCCTGAACACGACATAGAATTTTTTTTTTTTACCTTTCTCAAGAACAAATTTAAGAAAAACTGACGATATAAACGATATTGGTGAATGAGGCCCATTTTAGTGCAACAGAAGGATCAACAAATTGCTAAGATCTGCTGTGCAAAGGACCACTTCAACGACTCACATAGTGCCAAGAAGGTGTGTTTGGAGTTCATGAGCACCAGCACTCTCCGCAGTAGATCTTTATTCATTATGTAGTTTTTTATGTGGTAAGTATGGTGCTCTACGCAGAAGGTCAGCAGTTCCAGTATCAGAGCCAACAGCTGAGCCGTCTGGAAATTGTCTAAGGTAGCAGGAGAAAGAGAACAGATTTCAGACAAACCCTGCAATAAAGTTAGCTGGGCTGCATCAACTGAAAGCAAAACAAGCTTACCCGGACAAACTGGATTGCCCTTTGTAGAACCCTCTGGTAAATCTGTGGGAAAATCAAAGAAATGTACTATTCATAACAAAGTTCTGCTCCTGGTATTAGACAACAAATCATACTTTCACTCTCTTTTATGTTGGGGGAAAAAAAGATTAAATTCACACGATTGAGTATTTACCTTTACTCTCCTCCGCTGTATTGGCCAGAAGTGGTGCAGTAAGAACATGCATGCAGTACTTGTAGAAAAAGCTGAGGAATTCAGTCTTTTCTGTTTTCTGTGAACACAACGTTAAAACAGATAATGAAAGTTAAAATTACAACTTAATTACAGTAAAACACCATTAGCAAGACCAATGGTGGAAATGAATCAAAGCAGCAGCTCATTTAAAGAATACAGAGACTGTTACGTTTCTGCTTGCGATGCATATGTTAGTCGCAAATTAATTAATTATTAGTAAAACATTTAGTAGCAATCATAAAACGCAACAACCCCTGCTAACTACCACATTGTAGAACCCTAACCTCCTTCAGTTGGGTACATCAGACAGGCAGAGATTAGCTAATGCCAATCATTCTAGTTGCTATGGTGTCAGAAATAACAGTGCCTTATCTGCACAATACATGAGTCAATTCCAAAGGGCAGGTTCCTACTCACGACTACTAGGACATGCTTCACAGAGACTAACCCAAGTGGAAACATTTGTGTATTCCATTTTGCAAGGCAGAGAGAGCAAACATGTTGCGAGGTGCAGCAGTAACTCACGTTGGTGGGTGCCAGCATGTTCTCAGGGTCGATGAGGGTTCGAAGCAGTCCCATGAGCTGTACTGCTCCACCCAGCTCAGGGTCTGAGTCACAGATCATTTGCTTTATCACCAGGTTTATCAGCAGAACATCCTGAGAAAAGACATGAAATTGCATCCTCAGGAACCCCCAAACTACACCATATTGTACTAATCGCACTTAACCTGAACCTTCAGTGTATTATTCAGATAATGACTTCAGCTGTCCTACAACTAAAAAAAGTATACACAAAGTATACACATATCACATTCAAAGGTGGCCAGGGACACATGTGACCACATAACATTTGCAGTGGGACCAGTAAATTACCATGAAGACAACAAACCAGCAATTAATCAACGGCATCATCACACGAGAGACAAAAGCAGCTTCTTTGTCTTCTGTCCCATTTATTCAGAAGGAGTATACATGCAACTCCAACATTTTCAACAGCCTTTACATCAACATAAACAAAGAGTCAGGGTACATATCTGCCTGACAACACTGTAACAAATCCAGCCATCATGAAATCCAAACAGACTATGTGTGAACAGGGCCATGTATTATGATAATGATGAAATCAACCTAACTTTACGCACTTCATAGATGTTACAGGTGGCTCCTCAGTTTGGTAATCAATAACAAGCAATTCATAGTGTAATAATACTCAGCTTCCAGTTTCTTGAGCCCAGCTTTGCTTTGTTCATCAACTGCTTTAACAGAAATGCTTATATGCCATGTTGTTCTATAGTGCTGATACTCACATCATCATCTGCCTGCTGTGGCTCCTGCATTACAAACTCTCGGACCATGGAAGGACTAAACTCCACCAGATATGAGAAAATATCTGTGGCTGCAGCTCTCACCTGGAGGTCATCCATACCCTAAAGATTAACAAAATTCAAATTTTAAAAACAAACCCGAAACATACGTTTCTTATATGAAAGCAGATTATATGGTAATCAAACATATCTTCAAAAAATCTGATGTTTGTTAAACATGCTTCTGTACTAAAAAATAAAGGAATGCAAATCAATGTGGACTTTGAGAGCACCAAAATTCTATTTGCATCACAAGTTTATTAATAAATTATGTAATTTTCTTTTATCAATAAAGTACGGAACACTTCTCAATTACCAACAGCAATATGCTAACTGTTTACAACATTTCACAATGTATCGTAAGCTCCATGAATGTAAAGAAAACTCACACAGAGCATTAAGTGCAGCTTACCATTATGATTTCCAACGCAGGGAGAATTCCGAGATTCGCTAGCGTTTTGAAAAAAGCGTCCCTGTTTTGAGGTTGCAGCGTTTGCGAAAAAGCACAAAACTCTTTGAAAAAGTTGACCTGTGAAAAACAATCATTACAGTTACACAAAAACCACAGCTCTCTATTCCAGGCACACAAAAATTTATGCGACGAAGGAAAGAGGTGCAGTTGCGAACTCACCAGCTCCCTCCTTTTGCCTTCCTCTGTTGCTTCATCTGTGAGCTGAGCGAACACTTCAGTCAGAAACTTCTCATCCTCCTGGTGATCAGCAGGAAAAGCAAAAAAAACCATTTTTAATGGAGACAAAAAGCAATTTCCAATACCAACAAGATTATCGCATCAACAGGTCTCAGGGGTTGGGTAGGAGGTAGCTGAAGCACTGCAGAAAAAGAGCTGCATCCAGTGGCAAAATAATTCAATGCTACTTTTAATTTAATTTTCTAATTTAGGAAATACAGTACATGATAAATATTGCCACATCACCCTCCTATTTCACAGCTGCTAGATGAAGTAAAAACAGCTGCTTAGCATTTTTAGAGTTCTTGAGGTAAATCTCAAGCAACGTGGTGTCTACTATGGATTTGTGGTCTGACGTTAAAAATAACACAGCAATAGTAACATGCTGTATGGTGTCTTTCTGGTGGCGTGGGGTGTGTGGTAGACTTTGCTTTTCTTTTGGGTATTCTTCTAATATTTTTCATGAACGTCTTATACATTTGACTGAAATTCCCACCCGTAAAAGTAAATAAACAACAATAACAGCAACAAAAAAAACTTAAATATTAAAAAGCATATTATACTTGAAAGGTACATTTGCATTTCTAATAAATAAAGCCTATAATGAACAATGCTATATTGAACCACATTAAGAAACCTAGAAATTACTTCACAAAAATGTATCTGTTATTCTGTAACAAAACACGGTAGTACAATTTGTTAAAGGACATGTCCTATTCTTTCACTAGTTCACGGCTTGTGCTCTGTGAAGGCCTAAGGACTGTATACTCACTACTCCTGTGTTGAATTCAAACAAAAACAGACTTTTTGGCTCTGAAAAACCAAAATATCCAGAGAGGTAGTCCTTGTCTGCAACACAGCTTCTGTACATACATCCTCCATTTTTTATGTGCTTCTTAGCCAAAGAATAGACATCATCCATGTCGGCTGAGAGGACTCACCTGAAGCATGCTAACTATTTCCACTTTGTTGAAAAAGATAAATGATGTGAGCGTAGAAAGGAAGTTTTCTTCGAAGACGGATGGCGTGGGCAGGATGATATCTTGGATGTACTGCACCCGATATGTCTGGTGAATCTTCTGCCTAAGTTCTGAGTCCGTAATGGGGATGACTTCCTTAAATTTGGCCGTCTTGGTGAGGAACTCCCTGTGCCTCTTGGGCTGAACCAGGGCCGGGTCGTACTCAAGGCAGCCCACAACGTCCATGATGCAGTCGTCGGAGAACATAACCTCAAACAAGGTGGCCTTGTTGAGGAAAAGAACGCCACGTACAATCTCATAAAGATGGTGCAGGCCCTCCCGGTTGTCCAGGTCTTCGCATGTCCTGAACAGCTGAAGGAGCTTCTTGATGTAGCCTTCGCTCATGAGCGCCAGCGCTAGCTTTTCCCGCCGGATGGGTGAGGAGAGCACAGAGGTCACTAGGTCTGCTATCTCCTCTAGACGAGCCAGCTCGCAGGCGGGCAGTTCCACCAAGTGGCTGGTCTCTGGCATCTCCTCGAAGCGTTCTTCCTCGGATTCATCGATGGGGTCCTGAGTGATCTCCAGAGATGGATCTTTTCCTTGCACCTAAGTGTACACAGCAACATAATGAGTGACACAAAAAGCACAAGTGACTAGAGGGTACAGATCTCTGACCTTTCTATAACTTTACGATTGCAAACACCTTGGTGTTCACTGATACCTAATGTGAATACAAACACTAGAAGAACACAATAAGAGCTCTGAGGTAATCATTCTGGACCGTTCATTTTTTACAGGCAGCTTTCTGACTTCTTATTCCCATCTTACCTTTACACTAATGTTATCATTCTATAAGCACTGTGAAGCACAAGCTGCAACAACACCTGGCTTCAGTTAAACAAAGAGGAATGAACAAAGACACAAGGTCAATTAAACTTACTATGAATGTTTTCATAACGCAAAACTTCATGTAGAAGTGCTGACATTCTCTTGTGAGAAGTAAAGTGACACTTTAAAGTGATACTGTCTCATGACCACAAAGCTGGCAGTTTTTACTTTTGGCTTCAGATTGGTTACCTGGTTAAGTAAAGTCATATTGGGGTCCATACACAAAAACAGATACATAGATACATTCATTTTTTTATTCTGCTTGAAGCAAACGGAAAGAGTTTTTGGTTTTATTTAATTTTTTTTTTTTTATTAAGACTTTTTAAAATATTTTTTTCTTTACACCTAAAAACTGTAACATGTCAACACATATTTCATTAATTAGTTTTATTGTTGATTATAACTCATTTTAAAATGACAGAATCAAGTTTAACCATCACCCAGGAAACAACATATCTGACAGCTCTTCCTGAGACCAAAGTAACAGACTCTAAAGTGATTCTCTTCTGTCACTGGTTTGGGTCAATTTGCAAAACGGCAGCGTATATGAGCAAATATATTTAGCCGTTCACCTGACAGATCTTCTCCCAGATTTCATCGCAACCCGCCTTTTCCTGGAAACTCAGCGCAAGATCATAATTTTCTGCCTCCGACCAAACGATAAGGGTGTCCTAGAGAAAGAAATGTGTGAAAAATCATAAGACAGAAACTGTATGAGCGGCAAGCGTTAGTTAACCATCCTCGTAATACAGCTCACACCATCATATATTAATAATAGGGGGAGGCAGTGGGCTTTCACTCACCTGCTGTTTTTGATATGCAGTGTTTGGGCTGATTTTGGACTCCAGCAGAAGAGAGCCTAACAAAAACACCAAAGAAATCAGAAATGAACAGAATTAGAAAGTGACCACAAGGGAGATACCTGGGTGACTCCATTCAGAACTAACAACGTAATACAATAACAGCGGTATGAAGCAGCACGTTGTAACCTGAGGTAAGAGCTGTACGGCCCTGTGTGGAGCAGTTATGAGCAAAGCAGGGTCTGACCCATCCTTGTTGTCATAGCAACCCTCCATGGATTCATCAGCGGGGTCCGGATGACCCATAGCGAGGCGCTAACATTCGATTTACTGGTAAAACACTAAATAAGCTACGTCAATCTACAACACCACTATGTGTGCTGGATAACCTTGTACTGGTGCAAACAAACTGTGTTTGGTTAATGAGAAGCCAGTCGCAAACACATACACAAAACAGTTCCTGGAGGAACATCACCGACGAGCATCTCTTATTGGGCCATGAAAAGGGGTTTCTCAATACTGGTGTTTCCCCTGACCCACTAAAAAACGGGTACGTGATGGTTAGGACAACGAAGACAACATGTTCCCAAAGAGGCACAGCTGTATCAAGTCCCAGGCAGAATCAGCCCTTTTTAGACTCCTATATCTGACTATGCTCCAAGACGTAGGTCTAAACAAGATTCAGCAGGTAAACATACTAACACACTGGATCACCTACTGACTACCCGGCATCTCCCCTCCTTATCAGTCTCTGATGTTGATACCAAGTGCTCTTTACAGCCTTTACTTTGCACCTACCACACAATCTGGGTTAATAAGAAACTGGAGAATGTTTGTTTGACTTGGCTAGCTGCTCAAACGTGAGCCAAGAGCAGAAGCATGCCTGCCTTGGTTCAAATATTGTTACTGCCTATCACGGTCCCTAAATATAAAGCTTCTGTTTAGACTTCTCCAAACCTACCTATTTAAACTCATTATACTAATTACGGAGTCCTTTCTGGGCTGAATTAAACGTCTCGGGTGAAGGGAAAACACTATAATAGACAGGACTGAACAAAACCTAGTGATCAGTTTTCCATCCTAATCAACTAGCAAGCTAATTAGCTAAACTCGGCTTTATGTTTCTGAAGTTACTCAAGCTAATCTAGCTAACTAGCTCTGTTAGCTCGTAATGCTGCTAGCAATATGAAGTTAGATTTAAGAACCATCAAATTCATTTGTCGACTCGTCTGGATAGTTATGTTAAGCGAAGAGAAGCTAGTGATGTTTACAGTCTTATTCAAACAAATAGGCAGGTTAGCTTCATGGCTAGCTAGCTAGCTAACACTTTCATTTAGCTTAGCTTAGCCTAGCTTAGCTTAGCATAGCGTATCTTAGCCTTACCGTCGGATTCAGCCCGAACCAGCAGCGATATTCCTTTTAATCTTTCCACGTAGGTGGACGAAACGTGTCCCGTCCCTCTGTCGTCCCACTGCCGATCTTCGTTTAGCGTGTAAACTTTAACACGCCGTCTGGTGTCCGACATTGTCGGTTACGATGAAGCTGCTCCGAAAATACTGCTGTTGTTTTTTCTTCTATTTTTCCTCAACCACGGACTTCAAACTCCGTTATCAACCGCATGTTCCCCCGCACAACTACAAAAACGCACTTCGTCCGTATCTATCAGGATTTAAGTTTCCTCACTCCCGCCTGTAGAAACGCACCGTTTTTAAAAACAACGTCCAGATGAGTTTGATCTCCGGCGGCCGTTCTCTCTCATCCACCGACCGCCATCTTGTAATCCGATCTGGTGTTAGTGATGGTGATTCTAGAACGAAACGACTCATTCGTTCAGAATGACTCCTGAATGACTCGTGTGAATCGAATCACAAGCACGAACGAACGAAAAATATTTGCACACACAAAATAAGCAAAATTGTGGATAGATTTACCTGTTTTTATGTTATATCAACATTCGACGTTATTATTATTATTATTATGTTGTTGTTGTTGTTGTTGTCGTTGTTTCTATTTATTTATTCTACCTTAACAACATTGCAAAAGGAAGACAGATAAAAACGCAACATTTAAGTCCATGCTCCATCATCTCAGTGTTAGCTCCCCTCGCCTGTCCAACTCTTAATGAATCACGTTCATTTATGATTTTTTAAAAGTACGATTCAAACCTATAACTTTTATGCAGTATGTATATCAATGTTTTACCAAAAACAATACTTTTCCACAGCACGCCGAAAACAGACACTTTTCATCAGTAACTGAATACAGTTATTTTAATAATGTCTTTTTTCTTTACATGATTTTATGCTTAACTAATAGAACCATTGACCAAGGAAGACAACCGGTGAAACAGTCTATGCTAATAAACTCAAATGAATCGTTGAATCGGACATTTATCGTATTGAATCGAGCAGTTAATAAGAATCGGCTCTGTAAACTGAATCGCGTTCCCCCTTCTCTCCCTTAAAACATCAATCATAGCGGTTTTTCCGCCGCGGGGTCTCCCGAGAGGGGCTACGGCAGCCGATTGGGCCTAGAGTGGGTGCGCATATGGGTCTGTTTGTTTGTTTGTTTGTTTTAATTAATTGAATTCCAACAACAACACAAACAAAAACGAACGCATGCGTTTATATACAGTAAACCAAACAGTTTATTGTTTAAGAAATCACATGACTGACTCTTGTTTAAGTTAAAGCGGTGTAGTACGTGTGGAGATGCCTCGAAGCGGACGCCGTCTCAGCACGTAAAGGGGAACTCCACCAGCTTTTCAGAAGTCTGCATAACTGATGGGCGAAGTGTAAACAAGGCCATTCAGGGTGGTTTGGTGTGAAATGCTCCGTTTTACACACTCATGGTTCTTTAAGGGTTCCTGAATAAAGGAAATGGTTCTGTATATGAACACTCAAGAAACCCTTTGCACGTCTACAGTGTTCTATGCATCATGTAAGGGTTCTTCAGACCGATGGAGAATGTGCTGTAGGTGGTTCTACATGGGATTCCCCTTTTAGTGCATTACTTCCAAATCCAATGTAATTACCGTATTAGCTATATATATATATACATACATACCATCTATTCAGTGTTGTCCATAGTTCATATCAATTCAGTCCTTTATATACTGAAGATCATAGTGCATAGGTGCTATTGATTACTTCCTTTATTATGTAGTTATTACAGGCGTGCTGTAAAATACTCATATTACCAATAAATATTGTGCTACTTGTGGGTTTATTAGATGAGGGTAAGTATCAGTTATTAGTTATTTCTAAGGAATACTAGCTAGCCTATTGCCTAAATTATGACAGCCTCTTTACATTTAACTGTTATGCTTTTTTTTTCTGTAAATCACATAAAACTAATTAAAATGTTTTAAAAATACCATTGGCTTCAGAGATAAATATTTCAGCCACATATATTAGAGATTTTATTTTTAATTTAATAAGTCACTTCTATTATTGGTCGCACCACATGATGAGTGGTCGCTCCTGTTTTAAGCTATGAGTGATACAGTAAATTCTGTGTACAAAACAGATTTGAACTAGATTTACTTAACATTTCACATTGCACTCAGATGTTTCACAAACCTTTTAAAATAAAAAATCGAATCCCAAGCCAGGATGTCGCTTACCCCAATGTTCAGGAATGGTCTTCATCATTCATAATTACTGTCAGAATACTGTCCTGTATTGGTTCATGTTTTACAGGTTGTAGTCTTGATCATAGATACCTCAAGACTCATTTCTGCTATTTCTTTACTTCTTAAAAAAAGTGCATATAAACAAAATACTTACAAACAGTTCCAAACGGCATCAATCTCCCCCATCAAATATCTCATTCTTCCAACATAATTAAAGTAACCGCACCAGACTATGGACATATACATAAAACCACAAGATCAGATATTCCCAGTGCTGCAGTATATGGTTCTGATAATCTGGATTACTTATTGTTAATCAGCACTGGAGGGTAATGTGGGGGACATGCGGGTAAAGTCCCCTCCTGATGAATATGAATCCATTTGGGTGAAGCAGGCAGTTGAGTACAAATAGAGAAATACAGTCCATTGCTGTTACTCAACATGCCCTTAACACCCGTCAGCAGTCCGGGGGTCAGGAGGAACCGTCTGGCTGACCGTTCGCCATTCCCATAGTAATACTCTGCCTCTCGCTAAGAGTCTTCACCACTGTAGCTGCAGGAGACTGGAGCACTTTTCGAGACAGCCTCATTCTGCCATCTGTTGGGTCGCGTCCAAAATATTTCACCTGTTAAGCAGATAATGATTATTCAGCTTGGGAAACATCTCTTAGTCGCTCCCCTAACCCAAATGCAGCTGATCAGTCAAGACATGTTTGGCGTTAGAAGATCTCTCTTTAGATTTGCACTGGAGCTATGAGGCTAATGTAGTGATGAGTAATGGAAGCTTATACTCAACCAAGTAGTATCATGCAAACTGCTTGCTTATAAGGTTTCTAAAGCTGTATGGCAATACAAATACTAAGTACACTGTATAGCTACAAAGCAGCAGTAGCGAAGCTGTGGGGTCTAAGCTTCTATTACTAGCAACATTAGCCTGAATTCACACCAACTCAACTCATCAACTCAAGCAAGTGACCATGGGTCTAGTTAACACTGCCTCTGACTCTGCTGTCATGTCCCATATCTGCTTCAGGCAGGAATATCAGCTCTTTCATCTCCTTTTCTTTTTAACAGTTTTACCAGTATTGGTGTGTGTCTCCACAACACAGGAGCCTCTCTGCCATCGAGATCATAACAGCATTAGGGTTCAATATATTAGCATAGATAAATGCTCCTACAGAGCATGTTATCCACAGATAAGCCATAACCATTAAACACCATGTCTATTCCTGCTATCCTAATTGTTCATTTGTTCCAGTAGCAGTCTACAACAGAGAGCCAATTATGTTTCTGCTTCCAAGAACATAATAATTTGTGTACCAGTTATGTATATTTGTACAGTGCATACCTGGATCTGCTGTCCAACCTCTAGTCCAAGAGCAGTGGGGTGTTTGATCTGTCCAAACGCAATGAGGAAGAACAAGTTAGTAGCTCTACTCTCATTAATACACTTGAAGACTCACAAGTAGATCTCAGTTCAACCACTCAATAAAACAATGACCTGACCAGCTACACATTTACAGTCATTGGCAAAAGTTTAACCAACCCTGTTCAGATTACATGTTTTGTTCATTTTCTAAGTGGAAATAAGTGAGAACATCCTCTACAGAGGACACAATCTGACTTTTTAACTTTTGCACAGGTCACATTTCATGTTTACTTTTTTCCCCCTCAGTATGTTAAATTGTGTATTAAAATGTGCAGGAGCGTGTTCATCTCCAAAATGGTAACTTCACAAGAGAAACGAAAACATTTTAATGGAAGTTAATGGAATAATATTTTTTCTTAGTAATATTGAACTATGGACTATGTATTAGTCCACTCATTATAGGATTATGTACCAAAAATACATAAATAAATATAAACTGGAGATACAAAGTTTAATTCTGGTGACATTCAGCCTAATGTCTCAATAAGTGAAGGTTTTGTGAGGCAGCCATACTCGTTTATGGTCCAGCTGTGAGTTGTGAAGCAGCACAGGGGTCATGTTGGGGTACAGCTTGACCATGATACCAACATCCCTGTACACAATGTGGAAACAAAGATACAGTCATTTGTTTTTATTACAAATACAGCAACTCATAAAGTGAAATGATCAGATGGTACCTTATTTCCGTGATGGTTGCTGTATACACGGCACCAAATTCAAGCTGCTGTTCTTGCTGTAGGAGAATGAGAAATCGCTTAAACAACGTACTATGGATTTGAAATACAGTAAAATAAATATCCACTTTGAGAATGTATTGAAGTATTAAAGCAGGTGTTACATCGTCTTTGCAGATCTCAGTGATGAACTCCTGGGCTTCGTTCATAGCGGTAGGAGTTGGAGCGAAAACAGAGAATGTCTCCTCGTCCACTTGGCTTATTGTTACACCTGCATAGATACAATGAACAGTACAATACCAAGTTAGCACCCCTTCCAGATCACAGTAAAACTGATTCTGCATTGTAGATGATGACTAATCACTGTATAAATAATTGTGACAGCTTAATATCTATTAAACACTCACAGGGCAGCTCTAAAGTGTTATTACTAGAGATGGACTGAGCATTGTTTTGGGACCGATAGCAATCACCTTTCAGTACAATTAGCTAATGTTAATAAGGACCTTCCTTTCTGGTAGTCGTCTTTGCTAGTTCTACTCTCTTCTGACACTCACTGTCTTGGGCTGAGTGTTGTACTCTCAAGTGTCATATCAGGTTATCAGCCCCACAGTTTTATACCTGTTGTCAAAAGGTACGTATCTAGTGTTTGAAGGAGGAACTGCAGTGTCCTGTGAACAAAAGGCCTCGCACAGGGGTGCAGCAATCCCTCACTGATTAGCTGATCACCAAACACATATTTGGCCTAAAATCGGTACTACCCTACCCACTATCTCTAGTTATTACCAAACATCAAATAAGCCAATATTACTCACCACCACCACCTGTGTTATAGCACAAATAAGAAAGTTGCAACCCTATAAATGCATTTTTCACTTTCTCTTATTCATAAGTATTTGATACCAATAGATGCAAAAAGAATCCCGTCTGAAGCATCCCAATCTGACTGTTGTATCAAGTTAGTACATATGATTGTGAAAGCTTATTGTCGGAAATAAATGGATTCTGTTTATATAACTGCTGTGAGCACAAGATCAGGCAATTATGTAATAAGTGTGAAAGGCTTAACTCAAAGTTAAAAAGCTGAAACATCATATCAAAATGGGAACATTTTGATTTGTAAGAATGTATTTCTCAACAGAGACTGTTAACCTTGCTGTTTTACAATTAGGTCTCAAACAGGAAATACAAGTCATGCACCTACTAAGGCCCTGTATAACCAAACATGTACCTTATTAGTTCATATCTCCAGCCATATTCAGCAGAATGCGTTATATTATCATTTGAAGGACAGAATTCTTGTTTTCTTATAATGTATCCTCTCAAAATTAGGAGACCAGGAAAAATAACATTAAGCAGTAATATCATGTTACACTCCACCCCACCAATCATTAAGAGAAAGGTAGGTCAGCGACCCTTCCTGATACTGTGTTACACTGGGAAATACCTTACGTATGGTCTAACATTTTCTTCCACTCACATCAACTTTAAAAAGAAAAAGAATTTAATGTACTTCAAGATTCAGACGATCAACATCGTAGCCTTCAAAACTATGAAACGTAGCTTTAAAGCTATATCTCACCTGTTTGGGCTTGCAGTCGGCGGAGATTATGCCCCCCTGGACCAACAAAGCGAGCTCTTCTGGACATGGGTACACGGACGTTCTCTTTTAAGAAAATGAATTAACATCTTTAGAACATTCTGATGAGAAAACCAAGAACAAAGACAACATACACAACATGACTATCGTACCAACAAGTGGGCCGTTCTCCTTCCGGGAGGCTCTTGGCTTAGAAATGGTTTTATTCATGATGCCCAAAATTTCTCTCTTGGCCACTAGAAGAAAGCGTAAGCAGTGAAAGGTGTATTTCTCATACACAAGCTATTACAAACTGGGGCAGTGTGATATGCACTCAGTACCTGTTGCCTGCTGTATAGCTTCCATTACAATCTTCAGAGGAAGGCCTGGTATCTTGATATCAGCCTGAGAGAAAGAATATAAGATGTGTAAGAAACAGTACATTAGTAAGCACAAGTTTACATGCCCCTTGTCATGTGACATGTTTTGTTGATTTTCTAAAAGAAAAAAGAAAAAAAACATATATACACATATATGTTCTACAGAATCTACAGAAAACACACTTAAATACGGCTTTTGCCCTTTTGTTTTAAGTAGTTCTGCATTCAAATCTGCAGAAGTGTGTTTTCTATAGAGAATATAGTCACTTATTTTCACTTCAACAAAAATGTAATTCGCCCAAACCTTTACACACAAGAGTGAGATGCTCAGTATTACCTGTAAAGCTGTGATGCCCTTGTTTGTCCCCGCCATTTTAAAGTCCATGTCTCCAATGTAATCCTCAATTCCCTTTGAGTCCCGAACACAATGTAATTAACCAAAGGAAAAATTACAATGTATTTGGAGCAGTTTAAGCATACATGAAAAGCTATGGAATAAAATAGCAAGTACATTTACCAATATATCAGTTAATAATCTATAGTCCTGGATTTCAGATGGTTTCTCAGGGTTAGGCTTGCTTATCAGACCCACAGCAACACCAGCCACTGCTGAAGATATTGGCACGCCTGAAGAAACAAAGCTGGCGTTTTATATAGTGCAAAAGAAACATAACTTACTAACAGTGTTATTATTCACAGTGGTGGTAACAGAAGTCATCTGAAGATATTTATGCCTCTAAAAGCTCCCTCAAGTAAAGCTATCACACGAAATAGCCATGAACATGTGTGATGTTTGAGACATTGGCAAAGTTTTGCCCTAAATTCTGTATTTTAAAACCACACATACAATATTTTTCCATCATCAATAATCCTCAGAAGACACTTGTTGGTTTGTCGGTCCATTTGCATAGTAAATGAAATGGCTTATTGGTGTTATCACGTCCCCTGGTTCCCATCACCATAAAGATATCCATGTTTCTCTATAGTGAACTACAGACTTTTTGATGTGATTTGAAGAAGGGGTGCAATTCCCCTTTAAGACCTGTGTTTGTGTGTGTGTGTGTGTGTGTGTGTGTGTCTGTGTGTCTGTGTGTGTCTGTGTGTGTGGGTGTGTGTGCCAGAGTCAAACTCAGGGTGTGGTTTAAATACAATGGATTGCATGTTTGTGCTCAGGCTGCCAGTGCCATTGTAACAGGAAGCTATGGGGTTGTCATATTTGCAATCATGACAACTAACAAAACACAGCCTACTGATTAATAAACAATACAAGAGACAAGAAACACAAAACACAACAGTTTCTCATAGCCCAGGGCTGCTGTGTTAGGATTAAGTAGACATGTAGCATTTCTTCTGCTTTTTAATAGGCATGTGGTGTTCTGTTGGACGTCCCATAGTGCCATCACACTTGGTTTGTCAACGTGGCTAAATGACCCAGCTGCCTAAAAATTAACTATTTACATTTTAGGAGCGTCTCAAATAGAGTCCTCTTAGCTCATACCTGCATCCATTAGAGCCAGGCTGCCCCCACATGCTGACGCCATCGATGATGACCCTATAGAATGAAACATCAATGAGTCAGCCAACGTAGAAAAGTAGAAGAAAAGTGTTTTAGAGATGTTAAACAGGATCTCAAAATGTCATTTAATGAAGATTAAAATCACTCTAATCATAAGCATGAATGGTATTCCACCAGAAGACACACCGTTGGACTCTAGCACCTCTGAGGTCACCCGTATTGTGAAGGGAAAGTCTTTAGGAATGACGGGTCTCAAGGCTTTTTCAGCCAGCGCCCCTAATCGCACAAAAGCACAGAGGTTAGATGACTTCATAACACATTAATACAATCAATGACACTGGATAGTGATGAGCATCACATCACTAAATATACTATTTAACTGCTATTGGAACAGGATTAGTTTCACCAAAGGTGACTGTGTAATTGATTTATGTAGGATTTAACCGATTGACTGGTATCGAAGTGTCTCTGCAATCTCCCCAAAACAGCCAAGACGTACAGGTCAAAGCCCTGATATACACATCAGCTTTATGCCACAGGGCACTCTTATTAACAATAACAAGGCGGATTGGAGCAGTACTAGTACGGAGGGAGCTCCATGTTCAGACAACTGCAAAAGGTCACATCACTGCCAGTGACGGTTAAATACTCACAGATTCATAATGAATTCAAATCACCCCATAAATACTACTGTCAGACTGAAAAAAACTACACACTGTAGATCTCTAATGACATTTACAATCACTACACACTGCAGATTCATACTAGATTAAAATCACTTGACAATTATTACGGTCATATTGTACAAACAACACCCTGTGGATTCATTCTGGATTTAAAACCAATTATTATTGTTAGACTGTATAAAATGCACACACTGCAGATTCATACTGGATTAAAATCACTCCACAGAACTTCTGCAGGTAAAACGAATCCAACTTCAATAGGACTTTATTAACCACTCTTGCTCACCATGGCCAAGCTCTCTTCTGTTCATTCCACCCATCTTCCCTGTCTCATTGGTTGCATAAGGGGGAAACTGAGGGAGAGCAGAAAGAGTGCCTAGTCATTTATTACTGTCCTGCATATTATTAGAACAAACAAGGAGGACTCTAAACAGCCTAAGCTAAGTACTGGAAAGGTATCAATACCCACCTCATAGTGAAGCATAAAATTCTTGTCTTTGATCCCGCTATTAAAGAGGAAAGGAAAATCAGATAACTGACCAGTGCAAATTTAGAACCCTAGTAGTGAATCCTGGTTTTAACAGCTCTAAATAGGGTAAAACATGTGAAATTTCTATGAAATGTTTGTTCATTCATTGGCCAAAATAAAATTCACAGGCAAAGTATAAAATAATACATAGTAATAAATGTGTATTGTTATTATTTTGCTTAAAAATGGCTCTGAATTCTACTAAACATACAATACAATCAAATGATGGTGAAATCATGACACACCAAATCGTTTCATCATAACAGTGCACATTCTTAACATCTCTCGATTTCATTTAGTCCAGGTCTGTGGCCTCACGTAGCCTTTCAGTGTAAAACGGCTTAAAACACAGAATTAAACAACTACAAAAAACCAAAATAGGCAGCTTTACCTTAGAGCTGTGGTTATGAGGTCTGGTTTTACGCTGGACTCAATGGAATCAAATGTTACAGTACAAAGCACCTGTAAAAGTAAGAGTTCGTTACTTTTACACGAAGCCAATAATTGTAGTACATGTTTATGTGCTTGGTAAATCACATTAGAAGAAAATAATTTAAACATAAAAACAACACACTGTGATTTAATGTCTCGATGTGTTGCGTGTTCACAATTTTTAAACTTCACTCAAAAAATAAATTTTTGTTACTTGCTAATCGTTTTTGCAGAAGTGGTTTTGCTTGTAAAAACAAGAAAAGAGGTATAAATCGTTCTGCTAATACCACCTGATGTATCATACACTCAGAGTTTGCCTTTGGTTCTCTTTTCTTCATTACAGTTTACACATACAGATCTCTAAACTCTCTACGAAGAGCACACAGACGGGACAAACTCATTTTACTTGTTGGTTGTTATTATGAACACGTTCTAATGTTTGCGGCTCTCTGTAGAATGTTCAGAACGACAGCCTACAACTACAATGAGCTAGAGTAACTGGGAAGAGAATACTGTAGAGTCTTTGAACATGCACGGGTATGGCACGCCAAACAAACATGTCCTGTCGATGCAGTCGAACCTTTATCTACTTTCTTTATCAGTGTACTTTATCTTTATCAGAGTAGCTGTAAGACAGAGGGCTGAGAGAAAGAAAGGCAATGACGGCGCTATAACAGCACACCTGGCAACCCTAGTTAGACATACATAGGTGTCATACCGGCAGCTTTATAAGTAGAAGCTTTTTTCTGCTACGATATGTTTTAAAAGATGTTTCTTTTTTGGTTTCAACTATCAATCAAAAGTGTCTACACCTATGATAATTGGAATAATTAGATGTATAATGTCTACTCATAAAGGACCCATCTGTAGGATGATGCAACCTGTTGAATTCATACTCCAAACTCCATGCATCAGACGATGCACAATCCCTCCTCCTCAAAAGTTACTGTTTCTCCTCCTTGAGTTCTTACCAGTCTAGAGGAAACGTTGCCAGTTCCGCATTGCTCAGCATTACAACTTCAGCCCTTCACTTGAAAAGAGCGTCTCCAGCGGTGAAAAGTAACCCCAATATTAACTCTTGTTTTGCTTTTATACGCATCATTTCTTGTTTGCTGTTGAACGTAAATTATTGCCAAGAGCGGGTGGTCATTATAACGGTTGTTTGCCAAGAGCTTCAGGCATTGTTGCATTTACTCTTCCTTTCATTGGCTGCCTGTCCTTAGGTGATCTAACCCCAGGACCTTCGACATGATTGATGAGAGGTTAGAATACGCCATGGAGGCAGCAGCGCTACTTCTTCATCCTCTCATGCTGGACTGACAGCAGATTTAATGCTGCAGTGACTCACTAACACCTCTTCAGGTACAAAAAGGTATTACAGACAAGGCGGACCAGGGCTAGCTGATTAGCATGCAGCACAATACAGACTTTATATACAATTTGCTTTTTCTTTACAAGCAAAAACACACATCATGTCCAGTTAAATAGTTTTAGACTATTTTCTCATATGGCTCAACATTTCAGCAAAGCATCGCATATTTGCTTGAAGTGCTCTATCTTACCTGTGTTTGGCCCCTCTGAAAGAGAGCAGATCCATGCAGCGGCTTAAACACGTCCACTTCACACGAAATATCTCTTAAAGACGTCAAGTCCCTTCCATCACACCTTACACAGCACAACGACATGAGATCATGAGGTTACCACACTATCCGTAAAAATCCCTGATGTTTATTAAGCTGTGAATTTAACCTTCAAAAAGGCTCCTCTGGTGATCAAAAACTACAATTGCAACTACAGGTTTAGAGAAACCAGGAAGAAATAAGACAATTTATATCATCACTGTCTAACAAAACAACCACGTGACTCCAAAACGGCAGCTTAACAAGAGGAAGCAATAACTGCCTTCATATTCATCATTAAAGTTTAACACCATATAAACGTGTGTACATTTATATGTCTGTTTGTCTGGGCTGTGATGGATTGGCAGCCTGTCCAGGGTTCGTGACCCAGAAGGATAAAGTGGTTTAGGAGATGAGCGAGATGAGATAATCTAAATGGCAGCTGCTGTGTTCAAATAATGTAGAAAAATAAAACAGGTATTTGGACAGTGATGATATGCGGCTCCTACACATGGCCTGTTTACTTAGTCACGTCACGTGCTTTGGGCTGATCAGCTAAGAAGCCAAGTGTAAACAGCTAAGAAGCTAAGAAGATGGATTGCTATCTGATAGTTCAGCCCATTTTAGATGAATCCATTTCTTTAAGTTACATACAAAGGCTTAACTCTGTCCAGGTAGACCTTTACTGGCATACAGCTTCACTATCACTAGGGCTGACTTTCACTATCCATCAATAACTGACATCAAAACAGAAGATGCGCACAACAGCCGTTTTTCAGGTTTAGAAAATTTAACTGCAAAAGATAAAAATTTATGCATTTTTATCTGTCTAATCAAGATGTATTATGTGGCCAAGTGTGAACTGAATGTTGATAAATCGTATCAGGACATTTTCTGGATAGGAGATACATGAAGTGTTTAAGTGTAACCAGGCTGAGGGATGTGAAATATCTTACCTTCTATATTCATTCAGAACCAGATTACGGAAAACCTCTTTAGACACCGCATCGAAAGCTTCAATCACCTCAAATGATTCTGCTTGTGGAAACTTTTCTATAAATGAAGAGTTGTGACATGTATTAAAGCACTACATTACTTTAAAAGGTGACTTAATACACACTGGATACTGTCAAACTAAAATTACACAATGGGCAAAATAAAAAATACCTTTAATCTTCTCCTCTGTGTCAAGTCGTATTTTGTTTATAGCTTCATCTCTGGAAACCTGGAGAATAAAATACATGTGATCACAAACACGCTGCCTTACAATGAGTAAGGAAGAGAACAGAATATGCTGGAATTACCTTGTCATGGGAAAAGTCTGTAAAGACAGCATAAATTTTTTCACTGGCCAATCTGCAAACAGAAAGTAGTACAGTTTATAACAACAACAACAACAACAACAACAAAATATCAATAGCTGTGAATAGAATTCTTAAAGGGGAACGAAAGAAAGTTATATATGATATATACAATATCTATCACCACATTATGTGGTTCACATAAATAATTCAGACTCGGTAATTCAGCTGCTCTATAACAGAGCATTTCACATCAAATCACTCTGAATGAACTATGGAAAAAAAGGAAAGCTATGACATTAAATACACAAAATTCAGGACTTTTTAGGCCATTATTCAAATTTAAGCAAATCTATGATACTGACTATGGACCAAAACCAGAACCAGGGAACGACTGGGTTGAGTTCTTTATTTCGAGGCGATCGCAGTTGAGTCTCAGCACTTGTTCAAAAAACAGTATCTGGACACCCATTTTACCCCCCCCCCCTTAATGTACGAAGAGGGTGTATTCTTGTTTATTGGATGGTCAGCTCTCCAAACTGATTAATGCCTACAGGTATTTAACCTTATTTACCTTTAACCTATAAGTTTTACAACCCTGATGATAACCCTGTTCCAAAAGATCAGACCTTGTTGTACACATACACACATCACCACATTATGTGGTTCACATAAATAATTCAGACTCGGTAATTCAGCTGCTCTATAACAGAGCATTTCACATCAAATCACTCTGAATGAACTATGGAAAAGGAAAAAAAGAAAAGCTTTGACATAAAATACACAAACTTCAGGACTTTTTAGGCCATTATTCAAATTTAAGCAAATCTATGATATTGACTATGGACCAAAGCCTTGCTCTCAGATTTTGAGACCCCTGTGTGTATGTTGGTGTTTCACTTCACAGATGGGACAAATGCTATACTGGAATGCCATATTGGCAAATATGCTTCTTAACGGGCTTCTAATTCTAATGGGTCTCTGATATCTGGTGAAAGTAGTACGGAAACACAGCCTAGAGTGCCTAGTAGTGGATGTCAGCTTATGAATGGTGTGGTATTAAAAAACAGAACTTCTTACTGTTGTGCATATTCCACCATCTCCAATGGGGCACTGAAGAGTTTGGAGGGTGTGCGCTTGACCACTTTCTGCTCTCTGGCCAGCTGCTGGATGGCATGAATGATCTGCTGTGTGTGTTTCACTCCCACTTTAATCGCGTGGCAGAAGTCCTGCTGCAACACATTCTCTGCAGCAGCCTCCATCATCACTGACGCAAACAAAACAAAGAGAAAGCTAGATTATATGAGCCCTGCAGTGAATTAAATGACAATTTAAAATGGCAAATAAGCATGCTTCATGTGTTTTAAACACACACACACACACACGTAATTGACTATATACAGTAAGTTGACTACATAAGTTGATTAGTTGATTAAATATTATATGAATGATTATATAGGTTTTAATTTATTATATGTTTTACTTATATAGAGCCTCTCTCGGATTCAACGTCACTGCTAAAAATAACAACACACAGAAGGATAAAAAACATAAGCACTAAGCCTGTCACTACTGATAAAGTATATAATAATATTAGTATTTAGTACTAGTTTGTATTTGGTATATGCAAAATACTACACACAGTACAGTCGACTTATAAAACAGGCAATTCTTTGTTGGGTGTTTTAGTCTTAATGAAGTGAGCAGAGATTAAGTGCAAAGCAGAGACAGGCATTTGTGTAGTGCATGAGATACAGATTTAGGCACCAATCAGATTTCTATAGCGCTCTTTAGCTGGAGGTCACACTCACCTACTTGACTGGACGGAGCTCCTGCTACAATCAGGTTCAGCGTACTGGAGCTCATTTCCTTCCGGGTGGGATTCACAATAAACTCTCCATCCACGAGCCCAACACGTACCGCACCTGCACAGCAAGAACAACAACAAAATAATTTCAGACAAAACTAATGTCAAGATATGTAATCAGTATGGCCAGAAGTATGTGGACACCACAGTGGTTGGTGTAGGTCAGCGGGTAACACCACTACCCACCAGGGAGCCACCACCACATGTGGGAGACTGGGGTTCGAATCCCAGTCTGGGTGACTATGCTGTGCTACACCAATAAGAGTCCTTGGGCAAGACTCCTAACACTACATTGGCCTACCTGTAATATGATTAACCTTGTAAGTCGCTCTGGATAAGAGCGTCAGCTAAATGCCGTAATTGTAAATTGTAAATTGACACCTGATCATCACACCTACAGTGGCGTGCAAAAGTTAAAATAGCACTGTAAACTGCAATGAGCAAGCTGTGTGTGGAGACAAAAGAATGCAGAACTTCATGATAAGAACACCTCCCCAGCTGTTGTGCGTAAGAGTGGGCTGATCACACTTTGGGTTTGGGCTTTTTAGAAGTCATGTTGGCTAAACACACCTCAATACTCGCTTAAATATTCACAGTAACAGGAATTTTCACCAGGAGTGCCCATACTTTTGCCACTGTATCTGAGCTTGCTGGACATCCCATTCCAAAACCATGAGCACAGATATGGAGTTGCCTTGCTTTTGCGGCTATAACAGCCTCCAGTCCTCTGGGAAAGCTTCTCACAAGACGTCAAAGCAGTTTCATGCAGTGTGACATAGCATAATGCCTACAATAACTCCAGACTTCTACGAGTTAAGCAGAGAAAACTTACCAACAGGTCCGTTCCAAGGAATGTCAGAGAGGGCGAGTGCAGTAGACGCTAAACAGAATAAACAGGAAATTACAGTCATCCTCCATAAAATGATAACTAATATTGAGTCACAAAAACATACTGTATTTTACTGCATTTTTGTACGAGAGGATTAATTACTGAACATATCAGGAGCTACTCATTACCTCCATTGATTGCAAGCACATCTGGATCATTGACACCATCAACAGCTAGTATATTGCACAGAACCTGCACCACAAAATAAGAGGATAGTTGAAGTCATGCTGCTACAATAAACCGCAGAGGTATTTAGACAGAGCTAGTGGTTAATGTAAGGGATTATACCTGTGTATCAAAGAAGTAACCAGCAGGAAAGAGGGGTCTAATAGAACGGTCTGGGGGCAAATAAACATAAACATACAGTGAGGCAAACAGTCTAACCATATATAAATACACTTTACTGCTGACTGACAATGAACAATTAGCTGTCCTAATATTACAGTGAGGCCCAAAAGTCTAAAACCCCTTGTTAAAATGACTCCATTGTGCATTAATTTCTAATTTTATACAAAAATATCTTATTAATAAATATTATTATAATATCAAAACATTATAATAGGTAACAGAAAATCATTTATTACTAATTATATTATTAGCACAATAATTTGAGTGACATAATCATTGAAATAGAATAGAAATTGAAATCATTAAAGTAGAATCATTGAAATATTAATATTTCATCAGCTTCAGAATTTCTTAGTATTGTGTTTGTAATGTAAATGTCTTGCTTAGAGGACAGCGTGCAGCTGAGCTGGTACGGAGTCCACAAGTTTAACAGAAGCCTCTTCTGCGTAGATCAAATCCACCTGAGAGTCAGTAGACTCCGGTTAATGGACGAGACAAGACTCGAAAAAAATCGGACCTTGCAGGCCTTTACCATGGTCACAAATGTACATGTACAGTGGCCTAACACAGAGCAGAATCTTGAATATTTCTTGTTTTTTACTTTTCATAACTTTTCTTTGCTTTACATTTCTCCATTGTTCTTTGAATGTATGGTGTTGTTTTACAATGTAGTGTGAAGTTTATTCTTTCTTTCTTGCACCGAAGGAAGAACCAGGGAACGGCTGGGTTGGGTTCTTTATTTGGAGGCGATCGCAGTTCAGTCTCAGCACTTGTTAGATAGATAGATAGATAGATAGATAGATAGATAGATACTTTATTGATCCCGAAGGAAATTTAGCGCTTGTTCAAAAAACAGTATCTGGACACACAGTTTTTACAGCCCGTTTTACTCCCCCTTAATGTACGAAGAGGGTGTATTCTTGTTTATTGGATGACCAGCGCTCCTAACTGATTATTGCCTACAGGTATTTGACCTTTAACCTATAAGTTTTACGACCCTGATGATAACCCTGTTCCGAAAGATCAGACCCTGCTGTACACATACACACTTAAACACATACACTCTCATACATAAACACTGACATCCGACAAGTGCTGTCAGCGCCTCCTACCTATGAGCCTGCTGGTTAAAATCTCGAAGTCAGTTGTGCCGATCTCTCTCCGCAGGTAGTTGGTGGGGATTCTTCCAGCAGCTGCTGCTTTCTGCCTGTAATCAACCTTTGCAATAGAAGAGATAAATGCTGTGTTATAACTGTATAATAAAGCGTAGGATGCTACTAAAACTTAATAACTGTCCAGATTTTGCCATGGAAACGTTGGAAGTGTAGTGAGAGCTTGTTGAACGTAGCTGTAATTTGTTATGTTATTACATAATTACATGTACTTTACAATACACATACCATCCATGTTATAGAAGTTTGGAATCATAATTCAGAAGTTTAGGATCACTGTATTCAATATAATACAAAAAACTGGCCAATTAAGGTTTAAAACGATTCCATAAAGGAGCTACTACTCTACAACTTCACAATGTCAACAAACTGTAATCAATGACAGAAACAACATCCAGATTAATGAAGAGAGCACAGGGCCTTTCTATTCATCAGCTACAAGTTTTCCAGTTCATCTTGAATAGTGCAGCAGATACATTCTGACACGTGAACAGGAACCAACATGTAATCTCTGCACTATTTAAGGTGGAACATGGAAGTGAATGAGAAGCTTAGGAAGACAACTTCAGCTTCATGAAGAGAGCTGGAGATGATTCCTTAATGACTCAGGAAGAAGTAAACATTGGGACAAAAGTTACACCAAAATTAACATCTCGAGAAATGACTATTAATAAACAACAACAGTACAATTCCCACAAAGCCTGAAATACCAAATAAAAACATTAACATTTGAAAGTAAGCTCACCAGACAAAAATGAGTCCCCTGTGACTTAAACATACATAATAGAGTGTAATACTCTCATCAGCATAAATAACAGCTGTGACTGGATTGGGCATGGACCAGACAAGTTTCTGGATGTAGGCCACATCAATGTTCAGCCACTCTTGCATCAAAGAATTGCACAGTTGGTTCAGATTTGGTGGATGCCTGCCCTGGCACAATTCTGAGGAGAATTTCCTGTAGACTGGGATTTTAGCCACTGCTGGTAGACCCGTATGACCGTACGCTTCCATACACCTGCAGATCCAGCTACTTCCTTCACACTATGGTCTTTGGCACGCCTGAATGCAGTCACTCCTTTTAGCCAACATCATTGACATGCTTTGAGACCCATTATCCACACATGGAACGAGACATTCACTGCACTGTAGCACCTCTTCTCCATCTATGAATCCCGTCACTCACACCCTGCAGGTATATATAGCCTAATCATCCTCGCGTCATCTGCAGGAGCCTGAATTAACTACCACCTTAAATACGCAAGGTGACCAATTCTTTGTCTTGTGGGCTTACATTCTGTTGTCTAACTGACAGATTTCATGTAGTATATCTGCACTGTACAATATAAAAACAAATAAAATCAACAAGTGCAAGTATGAAGTGATTCCAAACTTCTGAACAGTAGCATGAGTCACAGGCTACTGTGGAACTAGTATTGAATTATATCCTAAGCCACTGATTGGAACTGGTTTATTTTTGGAGGCACTGAGTTAGCGATCAGCACAGCATCCTGCATGTTTTCAAATTTTCCTATGAGTAGCTCCTCCCCTTCTGGTTTGCATTACATTGTAGAACAACAGTGCACCACACATAAAAACTGACCAATTCTAAATACACATGTTCAATAAGTAATATTAATATATTATAAATACTCAAATATGTCGTTGGCCGCTGTGTTGCATTCATGCAGAATGCAAAGGCCTTTCACTACTGTACCCCGGCAAGAGACTGAGATTGAGAACTCACCACAAGGGGCATGAAATGTGATGGTGATGGTTTTGTCTTGCTAACAGCTGTGACCATCACTGAGGTCTCTCCAAGCTAGAAATCAGGGTAGAAAACAGATATAGCTTATGGGGAAAAACATCAATTATCAGTCATGTGGGAGACAGAGCTATTACTCATGCACTAAACTGGTGAAGGGGGCGGGGTTTATGGTTTTTTTGAAGGGTTTCTTACAAATCTGCATTAAACACCACTTCAATGATTTTTAATCTGTAATTTTTTCTTGCACGATATACGTTGTTAAATAGGCGTGTGTGATAAGGCAAAAATGTAATGTCATGATACTTTAAGCCATGATCATTATGGGTGTTTTGATAAATTGGAAAAGCCAAAAATAACACACGCATTTAAAAATACATTTCCCATACTGTGCTAAACTAACTCAAAAACTGGGACTAATTGTTCTGTCTTTGTCAAAAAAATATGCAGTTAGTCAATTTTCTATCCACAAAATACTCAGGAAGGTCCCCAGCCTTAAATCTCACCTGCACAACAGAACATCCATCTGCAAATCTGGCGAGTTTCCCTGTCGATATTTCAAGTTTTCTTAGGAAAAGCAAAGAAGCACATCAGAAGGGAAAACACATATGTGCACCAGGAACAGTAACAAATAACATCTGCTAGTTGGGCATGGTGGCACTGGGCATGGTGACCTAAGCCTCATGTACAGGTGATCCTGTTCTATTGGTCAATAGAACTTTTTGCAATTTTCTATGCACAATATACAGGCTATGTGCATCTGAATGCCTATGTCATGGGTGCACCATAAAGTAGTTTGGAAATGGTGTATTCTGAATGGTCTCTGGTCACTACATAAAATAATCACAGGCTTCTACACCTAAACAGCACACTCCACAGTTTTTACAATAAAGGCCTGTGCATCTACATGGCATGATACATTGTTCACCAAATACATGAAGACCCCTACTGTATAGTGCACTACTTAGGCAATAAAATAAAATCTATTAGGTCATGACACAGTCATGCACAGTTATGTTGGAATCATATTGGCATGAGCAGTTATTTGCATGAAAAATTACCAGCATATGTTTTTACCCATAGGAGGAGAATGTCGAGGTCACACTGGGCTCTGTGCTACAGTATCTGCATTCTGTTCATGTAAGTGTTATTTCTGCATAACACTAATCCAGGAAGACTTAGTACCAACTTATGTACCATGTATATATATATATATAGGTCATGAAATAAAGAAGACCTCTACCATACGATCTCATATTACTCTATGGTGTAATATGTGCTTTTAAATAGTGCATAACAGGAAATGTATTAATGAAATGAAGACTTTAACATGCTCAACAGTACAGAAGCTAGGGCACAATATAGAAGATATAAAGTCTAAAAAGTGCACTGCATAGCTTCCATATGCTAATTGTACACTACATAAGCCATGAAATAACTTCTATAAGTGCACTACATATGCCATACCGCAAAGACCCCCTATATAGAGGGGAAAAAAGGTCTTATACTTACTATAAAGAGCACCACACAGCTCATGCTTACACACCGCTGTCAACCCGTGAAGTAAAGACTCCATATGAAGTGCACTACATAAGGCAGAGTATAAAGCTTTCTATTCCTTGCAGGTAATGGAACAAAGGTTTCTCAAACCAAACAGAGCCGTGGATCATGAAATAATGACTCCCTATATGGTGCACTGTATAGTTAATGTAATAAAGGCTTCTGAACCTAAAGAGAGTACCCAATGTGTCCTACAGTCTGAGGGTCTTTATCCAGTGTCATTTCCAAAGTTTCCTTTTCTTACCTTCCTCCTAAATCAACCGCAGCCCTCCTCTCTGTCCTATGACTGGCCCAAACGCTCCGGTGACAATAACGTGCGCTGAACCGACACAGAACAGAACCGAGACTGAGAAAGTGCTTCATGTTTAAGGGGAAATGTGCGAGCTTGTTGGGTATGACACATGAACACAGGGGGCAGCCATCAGTCACGTGACCGAAAAACACTCCCATTCTCCGCGGTGATTGGACAAGGAGCGTGCAACCAGTTTTTGCCGTAGTTCTACAGTGAGCGGGTAATATTGGTTCCTACAACAGCAACACACACACACACACACACACCACGTGTTCATCTGTGACCTGAACAAATAGTTAATGCATCTACATCCGTGTCCACATAAACACGATTTAAATAACTATAAATAGTATATAGTCTGTTATACTCAGTTCTTTATGTATATGAGCATTTGGTTGTGTTTTTACAGCTACATCTTGGCCATTTCTGTTTCTAATTTGTGTTTCCACTCATTGGCCACTTTATGAGAAACACCCACCTTCTACTTCCACCCACTGGCCACTTTATTAGCAACACCCACCTTGTACTTCCACTTACTGGCCACTTTTTTAGAAACACCTACCCTGTTCTTTCACTCACTGGTCACTTTACTAGAAACACCTACCTTGTGCTTCCACTGACTGGCCACTTTATTAGAAACCTCTGCCTTATGCTTCCACTGACTGGTCATTTTGTTAGTCCTCTCACTTATATGTCCACACTGTAGGTTTACAATTACTGGTTTGCTCTAGAGGTGAATGAATGAAGTGCTCTGAAAGTACAATAAAAAAAATCACATCTACATATTGTGGATTCCGCGCTATCAATTAATGGTGCATACTTTTCTGATCTTTTTTTCTATTTTTAAACAAAAACAGTGAGTGTAAACAGCCATTACACCTGAACCCACCCTTCTTGCTTTAGTAAAATAAATAAATAAATAACAAGTGATCAAAGATTTTATTTATAATACACATTTCCGAACGTTAAACCATTAAAGGACATTTTAAAAGAACATTAATTACACTGTCAAGAAAGTCTATCATTGAAGTTTATAACAGTACATAACAGTACACAAGTCTCAACTTATTGATCTGCTTGTAGTGACACATTTCTTTAGCCTTGTGTCCATAATTGTGCCAAAAAATGCACTCCTTTATTGAACGCTTTATAAAGGAGGCAGACTGCCATCTCTATTCTGCCTACTGTTTATGGAAAGCAAAATCAAGAAATTCTTCCATGAAACAATAACAACACAAGAGGGCGCCATTGCTTGAACAATTTTGAATGGCAGACATCTTCACAGTAAGATGTATGGAAATGAAACTCAGCATGAATAGCATTTATAACACACTTATTAAGTATAGCATAAACACATTTTCTGGAATATTGTTAAAGTTTCCATGTGTTCTGTCCTACCATAAGGAATCAATGCCATTTGGATGGAATGGTTTATACTCACTAATGTTTCATGAAAGTAATAAAGAGTTGTTAACATGGTCAAAATGCAACTTTTATACAAATGTGATGTCTATGAATCATATTTACATTTAATGGGCAGGGAACTTTCTAATACAGCTCTTATACTCGACAGTTGCCTCAGGTTTCGGAGAGTCTGTACAGCTAGAAAAAAAAACAGAAAAAAATGACGTACAAAAAACAAACAATATACAAAATTGCGTTTATTAAAGAAGATATATCTTTATGTGATTACAACATAGTGTCAGTAGTACATCACTGAAGACTATTTATGAGTGTGGAATCATTTTCAGGTTTTCCAGCATAAATGCACTTTTCCTCTTGCACCACTTCTCAGTGCAGTCTATCCATCTATGGATTTATTCCAGTCCAGCACTGCTACTGTACGTATCTCCAGTCCAGGAGATAAAGGGGGTATGATGTAGACCTTACTTTTTGATGACCTCTTCTTTGAGTTTCTCTGCCAAGTGTTTTCTCTTCTGCAACTTCTTCTTTTCTTCGACTGAGATTTCCTTAAAATAAGAAAAAAATTTCTAAACTTTTAAAATCAGGTTTAGAAGTGTCACTGCAGTTTAAGAATGAATAGAACATTGGTTGCTTAATCGGTCTAAGCGACCACATTCACTAAGCATGGGCTTTATAGCACATATAACATCAAAATACATGGAGAAATTTTCACAACACATGTCCAATGTATCCAAACAGCCCTTCTAATTACTGAACTCAGCTACTTTACTGTACACCAGCTGCTGATAACTGACATTCTCCATAGAAAAGGACTACCAACAGAACAGGACGCTCTGGAGCAACCGCACATGAGTCTATTGTCACCATGCCTGAGCAATTGAGGAACTGTGTTCTCTGGAGTTATGCAGCTCCTTCTAGTTCCTTTGGTATGAGCTGGAGTGACATCTGTGATCCGGAACTAGCCAACTAGCCTCAGGTTGAAAACTGATATGAATGAATATCACAATAATATAATCAGATGCTGAAAATTTGAAAATATCTTTCTTGTATTCTCTTTAACATGGTTCGTCTTTATCTAACACTGTCTTTTGTACAACCATTTTCATCTATAGTCAGTTTAAAATCATACAGTATGAAATGCTGCACCTAATTATAGGCTTTGCAACCTGAACATCGGCAACCGATTAACTACACACATACATGCACTGAATGCCACATGGAAACATTATAACACAGATTTTCAATCTGGCAAAGCATGCTGGGGGATATGCAAACAGCTAGAGTAAAATGGACATGTGTGATCAGCAGAAGGGTGGCAGTTTGGCAATAATCTGGTTTTGAAGCAAACGGACACGGCAAGTTTACAGGGTTACATAGCATCTGTGCAGAATATAAGTATTATTACAAATGATTATGCCATATTAGAGATTGCAGATGGTCATTATACTGTAATTATACTGTCATGCGGCAAAACGACGCTATTGGGTCTTTGTCATTCTTACATGAGGCACTTTGTAACTACATTTGGATTCTAATTACATTGTTTATTGTGACAATTCTGCAGATCGTAAATTTAGCTCAGTTAGATTATAAATTTAGCACCCAGTGTAAAGTGCTCTGAAAAGGCTGTAGCTGCAGCAAAGAGGGATTTTAGTCATTTCCTGTTAAAATCTTTGATTTTAGAAGAAAAGCTGGATGAGTGTGATACTTTGGACATATAGACATTTTTATTCTTATTATCACAGTTAGATGCGGATCTAAATCACGTCTGCTGGAGAAGGGAAACATGCAATACATAGGGTCCCCTATAACAGGTCAACTGAAACACTAAATAGTAGGTATGCTAATGTCTCCTGCAGTGTTTCCGAGTGGCAACTAATCACAACTAATGACAGCTAAAGTGCTCTGCTACTCTAACACTGACACATCTACACAGGTCACCTTCTGAGCCACCGGGCTGATGCTCTGAGGCTGGGAGGCATTCACGCTAACACAGCCTCCAAGCCTTTTCGCTGCACTCTCCTTTGATTTGCAGTGGAGGAGAAAACAAAAGCTCTGATTAGCTCAGTGGTAAGACATCCAGATAGTCTGTAGCTCTTCACATTTCCTTTAGAAAATGAATCGTAATTGAATTGTGGTCCAAGAAGCTGCCTTAGGGTTTACAATCAACGACATTCACATCCTCTGGCTTATGCAAATATAAAATAGACATTTTGACAGAAAAGATGACACTTGCAATTTTAGTTGTCCAAGTAGTTTCTGCATGCAAATAGCTGAAATTATGTAATAGTGTATTCTGTAGATTCTGCCAGAGACAACACCGGCAAAGAAAACATCAGAAGAGAAAGAACCATGTCAACTTACAAAAGTAATATTACAGGATTTTATTAAAGGAGGTTGGAATTTTTCCATGGCTTATTTGGTGTGAGATTGGCAAAAAAAGATTTATTCTGGTCTCTTGTTGGGTTTAAAACTTTCAGAGGAGGAGTTACAGTGGATGCTGGTTAGAGTTAGGAATCTGAGCTTTTTTGTGTCCTACCGTGTTTCTATTACAGTATAAAATACATACAAGACTTCCCTTTATTGTTGAATGCACGTGATGTTTTCCAAATGAACAGGCAAGCTGATTCAGTGTAATTCTGATCACTAAGTACTTTTAGAGAGTTTGAGAGAGTAAGAAAAACAGATGTCATGACAGATGTGTATATTCCTGTTAGTGTGTTTGCTTGTTAAAAAGGTTTAACGGCAGACCTAGCAAATTTTAGCATTAGCCTAAAGGGTTAACCTCTTTTCACAGAGGGAAAATAAGGTGTAGACACTTGTGTATAAACCTCCTGAGGGTCCTGTGTGAAGAGGCTATGGATAGTTACCTGTGTGGCAGGGGTGGGGGTGGGGGTTGCAGTGGGCTCCTCTGCAGAGACTGGTTTGGCTTTCTGCTCTTTCTTCATGGCTTGCAGTTTGTCTCTCTGTTGTCTCAGGTATTCTGCTCTCTGCTGCAGCTGCTCCTGCTGGGCCACAGATAGCTCCTACTCTCATACAGAAACAGAAAGAAAGACAGGCAGTCAGAGTAACGCCAATGCCCCGGTGCTAGATAAGTAACACAGAGATAAGAGAGCAAACAGTCAGAACCTGTCGGCTCCGTCCTGCCATCTTTCACTTACTTTGAAAGGTTTGGAGATGCCAGCCTCCTTTCGAGCCTCCTCTAGCCAACTCTCTGTGCCTTGGTTAGAAATCTTTTCCTTGGCAACTGGCTGTGGAGCATTGCCCTTGATTGGTGCTCGAACAGCTGGCAGTGACTTGGTCTCCACTGTGCCTTTCTCTGTTTAAAAAAAAAAACTGTTAAAAAAAACAGGCCGTAATACTAATAAAATATATTCAAAGCTCACAGTATTTATGAAGCATAGCATATTCTGTTACCCGAGGGCTTGTCAGACATTTTGCCTGGAGTCCGCTCAGTTCTTCCAGATACTGCATACTTTGATTCTCCTACCATCCCCTCTTTCTTTGAAGTACCATTCATCTGTGGAGATCAACTTAGTTTCTCAAGGCAGGTAACAAAAACACTCGCAGCCACATAGCAAGCAGTAATCTTGCTCCAATCAGATGCATTAGCAGAGCTTGATCATATGAACACTGCTTAAAAATGCAGATTAAAAATGCGCTCTCAACAGTAATACATGGTATCTGTCATGGACAGAACTACTACAAAATATTACATCAATAATGAACAAATAACATTTAACATTTTAGTACTACCTACACATGCCTTTATGGTATCTCTGACGATACAGTTTGAAGCAACAGATTGCTCTTACTACTGTTTTCAGCTGTGCCACATACATACACATCAGTCACACAGGGTCTGTTTCCACATAAGCAAGTCTATTACTTTGGGAAAATGAAATTTGGGAGAATGAAACTATCCTTTTAAATAGAGACCCATATTCATTCAAATACACCATGTGACCCTACGAGCTACGTACAGTGCTCAAGCCATTGCTTGGCTTAACTGCAGCGTGGGCAGGGGTTTGAGGATCAATGCCGTTTCTCATTGGTTTGTCACGGTAGCAAGCAGACGTGGAGCCCAACTCCTCTTCGAACTGCTCTCTGCGAGCCATCTCCAGCTCGTATTCCTCCTTAGACCGTCTGCAGGGAGAAAATCAGGTAAAATCACAAAATAAAACTTCATTTCTAACACGTTATGACACTGCAAAACCCAGGGACTTTACAGGAGACGGAAAAATATCCTTAACTTTAACTGCTTTCAGTTCTTTCAGAGGAAAGAAAAGTTTACACCGTGTAAGAAGCAACAGCCCTCATGAATTGATGTAAATAATTAATGACCAAAAAAAATGAACAAAGAATATTGAGTTGACAGCAATGAAGATACATACACTCATTTCTCTACAGCTTAGTTAACAGGACCAAACAGGTATTTTGCATGTCCGAACAAGGCACCAAAATGTGTACGGAATGACATTAACAGGCTTGGGAATGTGAGCCACTGCTTCCAAGGTTCACAGCATAGCGTTACATAACACAGTATTTTTAGACCTGCAGGTATGAACAGGCCAGGTCAGTAAGTTTTCCTCTGATGCAGCACCGAAGAGTAACGGAGGGAAGTTCATCAACTGATAAAAACTTAACGCATTTAAAAGACATATAAAATAGTTATAGTCATATCAGGGCGAGATACTGACTGCTGCAAGAGGCTTTAAACCCCTGCCCTGCTCTATCTGATCTGTGCTCTGACACTTACTGTGATCTCTTAATGGACTTCATTACTAATAATCTTCTTAATTAATCTACACAAAAACTTCCGGGCACTAAACCAGGGCAATTTTTGCACTGAGAGCAAGACGACCTTCTGTATTCACATCTACCTATTGAAAGAAAATGGCTGACTAAGCAAATAACCTGTGGAATCCCTACAGAAAAGTATTAGAATACACAGCTTTTACAGGGCCACTGCAGGAAGGAAGAACGCTTGTAATCTACACCTATACAAGTTTGCTTTCATTCTAGCTGCAACAGCACTGGGGAATTCCTTTAGGTTTTATAGACATAGTATATCTAGACCCTATTAATAAGACTTTCAGCCAGTTGTGGACCTGCCACTGAAATCAGAGCGGATCAAACAGAATCAAGAGGCAGCATAGAAGAACATAATTAAAACAGGGCTATAAATGTTTATGCAGTTGTCTTTTAGTGGGAATCCGACAGACCAATATTTGTGAAACCCTAAGGAGCTTAACTATCCATAGACACACAGACTTATAGACCAGGCTTAGTGTGAATGGCACCAATCTCATTAGATGAGTTACAGCAGTCTTCAGAAGTGGAGAGGTGGAGAACTGCTACCTGCAACGTATTTTGCTTTGGAAGTCACAGCCCGACACAGAGCTAGGCTTGTGACCAGTGACCAGTAATTAGAAAACCACAAGAATGTGGTTACAATATGGGCGAAACACGACACTGTGACTACAGCGCTACATATTGTGTTTGTGATATGCACTGCGATATAGTAACACGACCTTGGTGAACCCTTGATATGACGTGGTAAACTCTTTAATGCAGCAGCAAAAGACCTACTTTCTTATTTTATATCAAGAATTCATTTTACAAGGCCAAAATGTGTAGACTTGCATCTGTATTTGTGCAACAAACTACCATTTGAGCAAACACCTGAAGAGGAATTTATATAATTTGCTATTCAGTGGTCTGTTATTGTTAATCTGTAAAAAAAAAACACAGTGTCCACAGTCACATGAATTGTGTGCTGCATGCAAATTGTTGCAGAACATCTATAGCCAGTATAATGATAGCTATCACTGCTTGGGAACTGATGTCACAAGCATTATTTTAGCAAACAGAGTTTATCTGTACTCTCAGTACAATCTCCTGTGCTATTTGACTCAGGCTGCATCTGCATAGCTTGATGTAACCTTCTTTTCTACCTTGTTTAGTTGATTTTGCCTGTTCATGTAGCCAAGTTAATCTACATATTAGTCAGCTCTGGCAACATATTTAATCCATGGGTTACAGATCGGACCAAATCAGGGAGAACAGGTAGAAAAGGAATACTCAACTATACAGAACCAGCCTCATACACAAACTACCAAAATGACAGATCACTGTGTTATGACAGCAGAGATGCTATTTTACTATGACCGACATGGACACGCATGTAGCCCAACTATACTGGGAGAAGATCAACTCTCTTGGGTTGATGAACATGTCCACAATTTGATGTTTTTATATGTTTTACTGTCTTTGCAATAACGCAGCACAAAACGTTTACTGAAGACTATTGCCGTTTGATTTCATCTTATCACAAGACTGTATGTCACTTGCATTCAGTTATGAGGCTATAAAGAGGGGCTGAGATACACATCATCTGTTTGGTACCACGTGTAATTGATGGATTCATGTGTCTCTCTGCATTTTGTGTGAAAGTGACCAGTAGAAATTTTGAAAAAAACCTTTATTTTTTAGTCGAGGGACACGTGTGAAATTGTATGCAAAAGGTTTACAGCTACTGAAGTTACTGCAGTGGTTTTGGAACATAATGATGTAAAGAACATTTTGATATAAGACTTCTGAATATCATGTTATATGAAAGTGTCTTTAAAGGCGAAATTCAAGGAGATGAAATGCCCTTGGACCCCAGAGGGTTAAAGCCTTTTGCAATCAGAACTGCAAGGGCCAAGTACTACACCATGGATTAACAATCTACATCTCATGCACAACATACTTAAGAACTTCCTGAAGTATCTGCATCTCCTGCTGCTCCAGCTCACTCATTACATCAACACCATCAGTCAAACATTCAGGCAGCGCACCTAGAGAAGACACAAGGACACATACAAAAGACTTCAGAAGCTGTTACCTCGTTCAGTGTCACTGAGAAACGCATGTGTACATCATTTGCACATGAAAACACATTACAGAGACACAATTACTGCCAAAATGAAACAAACTGAATTACATAATTGTGTTGGTGCAATAGATTTTATTCATGTCCAAACCGCATGAATATGATATTTGAATCAAGTATATGTCCTTTACCAATGTAGACTGATTATATCAGATTTAACTACATGAAGTCATTACAACAGCATTGCACAAACAACAGAAATGCACTGAAACAGGCCAGACAGAATTTGTGCAGTGCAACTATAAATGCTGAGTACCGTTTCTCTCCTTTATGACTCGCAAGGCCTGAAGCTGCAGCTCCACGTTCTTCTGCACCATCAGAGAGCGGAACATCTGAAAGTCGTCTGTGGCCAGCACAGGCTGGAACAGAGCCTGGGAAGAATGGAAAGAAAATAAGATTAAACAAAGTAGCACTGAAGTAAAAGAAAGAAGAAGGTATTAAATAACATTGGTTATGGATCATTTTTTCATTTGTACATACCAGCTGCCTTTTACATTGTGTAAACATTTCATGATGAATGAGCCAATACAAACAGTCCAAATTTACTGGAAATAACTTTTGACATTAATATACAATAAAGTTTAGAATATTATTTCCTCATTACTGTAGTTTCCATTTTCTTTCACAGTAATGAAACGTTTAGCTACTGTGCATCACTGGGAGGTGCATAACTTGCTGTTAAAGGTGTGGTGTTTAACCTTTTTAGATTTAAGGTGACTAGTTAGTATAAAATAAATAAATTTAAGTCAGAGAATAATCAGAGTGATGACAGTACAGTACCTGCAACCTTGTTACCATTTCATAAAATAGCAGTCTAATAACGACTGAAATGAACCTTGAGCTGGCTGCTTAAAGGGTCAATAGACCTTCTCAAATCAGCCGCACACATTTGACCAACTAAATACGTTATAACAGCAAGCAAGGCAACCAACAGTAACATACGAACCAAGCTTGTAATTGATCAGCTCAAGCCAGTTCTCATAGAAGAAGGGCACAGAAGTATATACCACGTAAGGACAGCTATAACGAACTACAGTCTAAGAAGCCAATAAACACTTTAAACTAACACGTTTGATGAAAATTAAATACAATTTGATTGTACAATTGTAGTTAATCAGCAAAAACATTCTTGGAGCTTATTTGAAGTTGGCTTCTTTCTTCTAATGTAGCTAACCAGCAACAGACGTTTATTACACAATTATTTATAGGCAGTAATAGGCAGCCATTCTAAAGACTGAATTTTGTCTATTCTTTTGTTTGTTTTGGGGTAAATCTGATTTTAAATAGAACTATTGCTTTCACTTCAATCATATATCAAGCAACACGTGTCAGTTGAGCGCACACCTGTACATGAAGGCCACTGAGAGAAGTGCCAGCTCTTATTATAATTGGCTTCTGGTTCGTTACGGTAACCGTCTTAAAAACAGCACCTTTAAATGGCAGCAAAGGCTGAAAAGGTCTAAAGCTCTGCAACGTGTTAAAAAACTAGCATTTACTGGCAGCTTTATATCCACAACAGTAGCATATGTATTACATCGTTGACATGTTTTTGATGACCATGTGTCAGCAATAATCTCCTCAAAATTCTACAGTAAACTACAGATGAGGAAAAATCTTTGAGCCCACTGTACTTAAATTAAAAGGGGTATGGTGTAAATCCTAATGAGCTGCTCTGAAATCCTTATGACAATTAAACAAAGACCTCATTTAAAAGGTATGGGGAGAAAACACCCTTGAAAGCTAAAGAGAAATTAATACTTCCACCAGCTTCTTGTTTTGTCTGTTCTGTCTCAAAAAGAGATCAGAAGTATTGCTTTCTTTCCGCTCCAGGTCTGAATCCCAGATTCTTAGCCTTGCCTGGTAACTTAATCACACGTGGAGGCTTTTTCTAGCTGGTGTAAGTCTCAAAGGGCACAGTGGGACCGTGTCGCTGTCCTGAAAGCAACAGTTCCCCAAAGCCGCTTCCTATGTCTCAGTAACCCAATTCAGGGCTACCCCACTAATCTCCTCCAAGACTGGGTTTACCTGAGTCACTGAGACTTTAACTCTTTCACTGACGGAACCAAAGTGAGGAAAACCTGCTGTAAATATCGCCTTTAAAACTCAAAATGCTGTTTTTCTGGACAGATGGTGAAAAATAGTCTGGGCTTGGTATTAATAAGGTGTGGAATCAGGTGTTGATTAAACTCTAGGGCATGTGTTCCCTTGAGCATGAAGCCTGATCATAACACTTCAACTACAGATCTCTATTATACTTTGACATATACTGTAAATTTACAGTACATTTGTTTTACAGTAAAATACTGGTTTGTTACTTTACAGGATCATACTGTAGTGCACTGTACTACAATAACATAACAGACCATACGCTTTACAATAATTTAACAGCAGCAGAGTTCATTCACAGGAAATGATAGAGTAAAAATATGTACCGTGAATAAACAGTACTTTACTGGAAACTCTGCTTCTAGTAAATAACTGTCAGTTTTGGAGTAATTTGTAGGCCCGCATTGTTTGAGCTAAATGCTTTTAGTCAGAAGAGTTTATAACTTACAGCCAAGAGGCATTCAGCTCAAACAATGCTGGCCTTGCGCGGAGTAGCCCATTTACCTGCTTTATTAAAGATACTGCAAAGCTTCACAGAAACTTATTCATCTGCAATGGTAACAAAATCGAGTTGTAATGTCTACAATGCAAATGCAGCTTTTTAATTGGTCAGTGAACTTACATATACCCAGATATTGTATGTGTGGTGTTAAAAATGGCTAACTCATGGCAAATGAATAAAATAATAAAAATACTACTAATAATTTAGGGACTAGTTTTTCTCTACCATGCCCTGCATGTAATCTCTTCACCCAGAATGTATTGTTTAAAAAAAGAAGAAAAAAATAATAATTTATGCTGAAACCGTGTCTAACAACTACTGTAAAACAATGCCTCAGGGTAATGTATTCTGAATCACTTCTTGTAATAAATAACTTTTGTTGAGTTAACTTTTAGACAAGACGTTGGACATCTGGTTCCTATCACCACTGCTGCACACAAATCTGACCCTGAATTCTCTGTACTATAGCAAGCTGCACATTAAAGCACTCATCGAGTTTCACATTAAAGCATCATTTTTAATGACTTAATTATACAGACATTTTGAAAAATCTGCAGAATTGCTCTTTACAATAACACGCATCTTTAGCAAGAAGACGTATTGGCCTCATTTTTGACCAAAAACGCTGAAGCCATGTAATTGAATTTTGCTTACCTGCAAAGTTTTCGACTTGGCAAAAGGAGATGAGCATGCCTCCAGAAACTGCTGTTCACTAATGCCCACTTCTTGCATATAGCTTTCTAACAACTTCTCTACCTGAAAGACAGTTAATGAAAATGCACTTTTAATTAAACATCTCAACCGAGTAAGCTACATTAAAAAAAAACAAAAAAGAGGACAGCTGATTTGACAATTAGCCGCTATTGGGTTCGAATTATACAGGGAAAGTGAGGGTTTTGATATTGCCTGCAGTGTTTGGAAAGCAAAAAAATGACGGCACAATTGCTAATATATTATAAGGCACGGTTTTAACACTGTACTCACCAGTTGCTTGTATTGCTGATGGATTTCTGTATAGGTAAGTTTGTTTTCCTCCTCATCATCAAATACTGAGGAAAATGAAACATATTCGATTAGCAAACCATGCAAAAGGCATTAACTCAAAATGAGCTCCACTCGACATCATTGTATCCTTAATGAGCGAGGGGCTACCACACAGAGAATGAGCTTAAAACTTATTTAGTGCTCTTAATATCTTATGAAAAGTGTTTAAAGCAAAAGCATAACACAGTTTACACTGCATTTAAAAGGTATATGATCATCACAAGAGCTTTACTTCACCCAGAATATTCAGCAAAACGTAACTAGCCTATAAGTACGCAGTCTTGCGGGCCTAGTGGACAGTCCACACATTTGCTTCAGCCTGAAAAGTACAGACCATCGGAGGATTGATATATTTGAAGAAAGCATGCCACTTGGACATGAAGTAAAGTTTTACTGGATGTGTCATTTTCAGAGCGATAAGGCTTTTACTTGTAAGTGCATTTACACTGAAATTAATCTCTTTCTTTTCTTCTTAATTTAAACCCTTCATGTTTTTTTTCTCTTTGAGTTTATTTTCATTCTGTTCTGTTGTTTCTGCTTTTACTGTTTCTCACAGCTCTCACTTCAGACCAAATGCTGGTATTTTAGTCCAGAATCTTTCCAGACAGAGAAGAAGAGAGCAGAGCAAACTACAGTAGCCATGCTGGATCCTGGATGCTCTACTGAATTCCCTGGGAAAGCCAGTACATGAGTGTTCAGGACAGTAATAGCTCATTCTCCTTATCTCTGTAGACACTATATGAACAACTAAACACAATGAAGTAAAGCAGAAAGACAAACTGAAGATGCTAACGCGTCCAAAACAATAGGGACATTACCACTGTTAGAGTCTCACCTCCTGCCAGTGAGCAGTCAGCTAGCTATAACATAAACAGCTAACTCACGTTAGACAGCTGAACATAAACACAGCTAGCACAGCTAGTGTTATATAACGGCATTTATGCAGGAGGGCTAAAATATGTCCCTTTTATAAAAGACAGGAGGTTTAGGTTCAGCGCAGAGTGGACTTAAGCTACCTGAACATTTGTTTTCCATGAAGTCTGTGACCGGTATCACCCACTCAGGGCTGCCGAGGTATCCGGCGATGCTCTCCACCACCCACTCGCTGTCCTCGGCCATGACGGCCACGGCGGCCCGGGGCTTCCTCAGCCAGCTAACCAGAAGCGCCTCGCAGCTAACGGCGGCTCACAGCACACACACCGACAGACAGGCGAGGTTCAAACGGGAGTATTCGGACATCTGTGTGGTTTCTCGGGGTGTGGAAACCCCTGCAGGTCCTGGACGAGGCAGCGATAAAAGCCGCGGAGAGAAACTGAGCAGCGAACCGAGCGGAGTAAAGCTGCTAACGCAGATTAACCTGAAACCATGGTAACGCGTTACGTCAGCGACGCTACCGCGTGGCAAACCTACGTCACAATAACAATAACTAAAAACACGTCAAATACTACGTACTTACAGTACACACGATTAACAAACCGTAAATATTAACACGTAACTGTGCTCTACATGCGGTAATAAACATGAACAACTTCTGTCTCTTTAACTCACAGTCTGACTTTAAGTCTGATCTCTGATGTAACCTTATTTTACTATGATGTCACTGAGCAACCTTGAGTAGCCTTATTAGTAGGATGCATTAAGACTTGCTTTCTGATAGGACAGTCAAGCTGCTGTATGGTCACTGTATGGCCAGGACTTGTGGTCATATTCTGTTCAATAATATGTTAAATTCATATTAATACTAAATACCATTATGTATGTTGAGAGTATAACATGACAGGATCTGACCTACACAGCCTGCGCAGTGTAACCCCCTCAGTCCCGAGACTGGACACTTTAAAAACGAACAGTTTTTTCTTATTATACATGTTCATACACGCTTCATACTAAATAACATAAAATGTAATTTTATTGTTTACTGGGAAACATATAAAATGCAGTGTATAATATATATATATATATATATATATATATATATATATATATATATATATATATATATATATATATATATATATATATATACACACACACACACACA
>CM067500.1:17676517-17689921 GCA_034552555.1 Semaprochilodus insignis | reverse complement strand
TTGTCGTCTTCTCAACTCAGGAACTTGTGTATCAAAATGATCTCACAATTTCCCCATAGATAGTGCAACCTGAGGGGATGTTTATGTACATGTCCCAAGTCAGGATTTCGTATTTACCACAATTCTTATAGCACATCAAGGCAGCACCGCTTAAGGATACATGCAAGAGTGTTTGTAAAGGGGCCGCTCTAAGTTTTTCTTAAAGACGACGAGTTTAAAAAACTGGATTGATTCGTAATCAGTAATTAGTACTGGGGAAAACGGGCAGACAGCTTGTTTTCAGTATTATTAGGCCATGTGCTTGTTACAACAACATAGTAATTAACGAAGTAATTACCTTTCTAATAACTTTCCAACATTCCAGATAATGATCCACTAAAATAAAGTCTTATAGCTGTTTACTACTGGATTTCTGTAGTGTTAAATCCAGGTGTTTTGGACTCACTAGCTGGATCTCCTACTTTGAGTGAGGTTTGTCATGCTGTAGAACTGCACTGTCCACTCTCACCAGCATTTACCAGTGAAATACCCCAAGAGGGAGTGCTAGTGCAGTAGTGAACTGGATGTATCTATCTATGCTCTCAGGCCCTGAGAGTCCAAGGGTCTATGTAGTTTAGAAGAAATTGAAAGAATTCATAGAGACATTGTGTAAAAACAAATCAGAAAGTTCAGTCGTCTATCTTAGTGCTCTACTGAGGAGAATTAAGAGAGTAAGACTTGTTTATTTGTTAGCTTTGTGACTTAGCTCATCTCTACACATTCTAGATGTGTGTGGGTGCGGGTGCAGTATTAAATCATCAGTACATCCCATTTTACTCAGGACACACAGCAGGCAAGTATGGCTGCTAATCCGCCTGTTTGGCCACTTTAGGCTTGTATTTTAATGGCTGTAAACAATAAACACCATTGGAGCAATAAAAGCTGCTATCTATTTCCTCTTCGATGCTGTCCCCAGTTACTTCACAGCCACATTTAATCAAGTCATTCTGAACTGTACCTGAGGTGCCAGTGAACACCTTGGATGTGGATGAGTGATAATGTAAATCCTGGTCATAATCTGTCAAAAATTAAACTGCCATTATTCACCCACTCTCGTTCTTTTTTGTGACCTCTAAATGGCAATTCAATTCAAAACGTTATCTATTTTAGTTGATCATTATCTGGAATGTTGGGAAGTTATTATAAAAGGTAATTGCTTAGTTTATTACCATGTTGTTGTAACAAGTACATGACCTGAATACTGCAAACAACCTATCTGAATGTTTTCCCCAGCACAAATTACCCACTCAACAGAATATAAAAGGAAGAGAAGAGAAGAGAAGAGAAGAGAAGAGAAGAGAAGTTTCAGAATGAAGTCTGTTGTAGCTGTGCTGGTGTTGCTGTACTGTACTGCTGTAATGAGTAGTGATGATGTCACTGATCAGCAGAGCATCGGAAATGAAATTCAACCTGAAGCTGAGAGAACTGAGGCCACCGTCCCCGACCAACAACCCTGTCAGCCTGACATCCACACAGTGCTGAGAGAGCTGAGCACTAAGCTTGCAGAAGTAAGTGTGTAGCTGAGATACGCAAAGAGTCAGGCGGAGGAACTGAAGAAGCAGAATGAAGGTACAGCTATGAGATTAATATGCGGTTAATGTGGTTAATACAAACTATAAAGCTGTATGTCCTGCATGGACTGTAGCTCATGTATTGTGTCTGTTTTGAAGTGCTCTCGGCTGAAATCAGTTTAAAAGTCAGTGAAAAACAAGTGGAGGACCTGAAGAGGCAGAATGAAGGTAAGTCTATGTGATTATGGTTTATAAGTTATGGTTAATGCCAAATATAACAACTACACAAATTGACAATACTGTAACTGAATATGGTCTTGCCAGTAAAGCTGTTTAAAGCTGATGTGTATCTGTTTTGAAGCTCTAGCAGCTGAAATCAGATTAAAAGCCAGTGAGAAAGAAGTGGAGGAATTGAAGAAGCAGAATGAAGGTAAAATATACACACAGTTCATACCGTATGACTCCAGTGTAAATCTAAGAGACTCTTCATAAACACTTTCTGTATGGAATCTCAGATCAGGCTCTGGAGCTGAGAGCTTTACAAATGAGCTCAAACATCCCTGAGAGCCAAGTGAGAGAGCTGAGAAGAGAGAATGAATGTAAGTGCTGTTTTGTTAAGAATGTCTACTGAAATATTTTTTTTCCCCAAAATACCTTAACACAGCCAAGATGCAGTTTACCAAGAAATTTCCTACAAATATTCAGACATACATATATACATCTTAATGCACATCAACAACAGCACACAAGTATTCATAAATTCATTTAGCATAAAATGCTGTTTAGTGTTCATTTTAACGAATTCTGGGTTGTTTCTCCAGAATGTAATCCTTTGTTCAGTTCCTTAATTTGATATCATACCTGATGCCTTGGCAGCCCATTGCCCTACATAGTGGTTTCAACAATGACTGCATTGTAAAGAAATAGTGGATTTTGTAAGGAAATTTGAACCTTCATAGTTTTAACCTATTTTATAGTTTAATTAAATGTTCTTTTTTGTTAATTTGTAGCACAAATGAGTTATGTAACCCCTCACAGGGCCAGGACTCACCAGCAGATCCAAAGATATTCTATACACTTCACTAATAGGGGTGGGGGTGGGGAGTTGTTGTGGTGGTGGTTTTGTACAGCTATACACACACAGATGTTGTGATCCCTGTTATTCCCTATCTGTGGTTATATGGTCAAGCTGGAAATTCTGCACACCCCTTTCACCTTCTCCATGTTTTACTATGTTACAGACTTATTCTACAGTAGTTTGAGTTCATCTTTTGTCACAAAATTCTATACAAAATTCTTCTAGTGTGCACACCCTTTGATATGACACCCAAAAGTGAGCTAAGGTGCATTTGAGGTGCATTTTCACTGATGTTGCTTGAGATGTTTCTAGAACTTAATTGGGGTCAAAGAAATTAAGTGCAGACCTTAGAAACAGGATTGTATCAAGGCATAGATCTGGAGCAGGGTACAGAAAAATTGCTACAGCTTCACAGGTCCCAAAGAGCACAGCGGCCACCAAATGAAATAAGTTTGAAACCACCAAGAATCTTCCTAGACCTGGCTGCCCAGCCAAACCGAGCAATTGGGGAAGACGGACCCTGGCCAGGGTGGTAAGCAAGAACCTGAGGGTCACTTTGACAGAGCTCCAGCACATCCTTGTGGAAATGGGAGAATCTATCAGAAGATCAACCATCCAGACAGCATTCCACAAATCAGACCTTTATGGTAGAGTGGCCAGACGGAAGCCACTCCTTAGTAAAAGGCACTCAAAGTTTGCCAAAAGGCACCTAGAGGACTCCGAAACCATGAGAAAAGATTCTCTGGTCTGATGAAACCAAAACTGAACTTTTCTGCAGCGGGACTCGGGTGAATAAACCTGTTAGAGGAAAAGATGAATGCAGCTAAGTAGTGCAACTGAGATCCTTTAAGAAAACCTGCTCCAGAGTGCTCTGGACCTCAGACTGAGGTGATGGTTTACCCTCCAGCAATGACCCAAAGCACACAGCCAAGAGAACAAAGGAGTGGCTTCGGAGAAGTCTGTAATTGTCCTTGAATGGCCCAGCTAGAGCTCAGACCTGAATCCAACTGAATGTCTGTAGAAGGAACTGAAAATGGCTGTGTACCGACACTCCCCATCCAACCTGACAGAGCTTGCAAGGATATGCCTAGAGGAATGGGCAAAAATGTTCAAAAACAAGTGTGTCAACCTCGTACCTTCTTTCCTAAGAATCTATAAATAAAAATCTGTTTTCACTTTGTAATTATTGCCGATAGTGTACAGATGTTCTCAGTCTACTGTAGAATAAATCTGTATAAAATGTGGAGAAGGTGAAAGGGGTGTGCAGTCTTTTGGCTTGACTGTATGTCTGCATGTTTGGATCCGCTTGTAAACGGGTACATATGTACTGCGTAACTTCATTATTACTCAAACAATTTTCACCAAATTTATTTTATTGCAATCTTCAGATATTTGGGCACATTGCTGATTATTTAAACATATGATTTATATGGTGCTGTATTTGTAATACGTCACAGTTTACAACAAAGTTTAAATAAGGAAGCTGAGACAGTCTGGACGTGTCCATGTAAATTAATATAAATAGCATTTATCTTATGCTTACAGGCAGCGAGAGAGAGAAGATGTAGCAGGTTCATTATCTAGATTTTCAAAATTTAAGGTTTACTGTTTAACTGCAATTACCAACACTGCAGCACCTTCACTATAAAGCATTAGGCCGCTCATTTTAAATATCCTACCTGCAATGACTCAATGCACTGGAGTAACATTAAATGTTACTTTGACATTTTCACAAAGCCAGTTTTTATAGTAAAAGAGCACTTTAAGTATCAAACTGGTAGAAAACCAAATGACATTTTTTACATTTGTTTTTGGCTTTAAACAAGCAGAAAACAACATACTTTAAGCGACAGATATACTTTTAAATGTCCCCAGTTAATCTTTCAACCACAAACGAGATTTAAATTGAAAATAGATAAACACGTCAAGATGTAAAGCAAATGTAATAAACTGTGTAGAGCACTGACTGCTGTGTCAGCCAGCACCAGATTAGATCATAATGTATAGCTTCTTATCAAACTTCAGTTCCACAGTTCCACAGTGCAGCAGCAGCAGCACTCTAGCACTCCTCCAGATGTCTGATGGTTACAGTGTTTATTCAGCATTAACAATCAGTGTGTATAAATGAACATAACTACTTCACACTCAGGTAAGATGCACTGTAAAGGTTATTAAATTAACGGCCCAAAAAGTTCTCTGTGCTTCACCAACCACACAATCAAACCTTCACATTAACATCACACGAACACGAGTGCTGATCTCTGCGCTTTCTCTGTTATATAATTCTATCACACTCATGATTATTATTTTAATCTCCCATCACAAACAAAATAGCCTTTTCAGCATCGCTTTCTACTTATAACTACCCCAGGACTACTGGACCCTTCGACACTGAACTTACACTGAAGTACACTAACGTCTTGGTGAACAATGGCAAAGCCTACAATCCAAACACAGGTAACGTTCACCACTGCACACCTACATGTTAAAACCATTAGGGTCTTATTAAGCTAAACAGGACTTTTGCCAATATTCTGTATTAATTTTAATTATTTAATTATATTTTTGTTTATCCCAAAAAACTGGAGTTTCACAAACTGTATTCACAAAATCTACAGTACTGAGAGCAGTACTTAAAGCTTTCATCTTTGAGAGAGAGAAGAAAACTCCACTCCACAGGTGTTTCTGTCCATCCTTCTACTGTGAGAGGACACATTAATACTATGGTTTCTGAAAGGATGTGTAGCTGCCAAGAAGCTCTTACTGAGAAAAGAAAACAGACAAAAGAACAAAGATGCTGCCTGTATTCTGAGAACAATGAACTGAGAAAAAAAAATAAAATAATAAAAGTAATATTTAACAAAGACATCTAAAGTGACATTTTAACTCTACAGTAAATATCTGGTTTCTGACTTTGGAATACACTGTAAATATTATTTTGGGTGTTTATTAAATACCTCTGATGTTTGTTCTGCTACAGGTATCTTCACAGCACCTGTCAGAGGAGTCTACACGTTCAGATTCTCCATTACTGGATATGGTAGTAATTCAGTTTCTTTTGGAGTACGGCTGTTTAAGAATGGAGGACCTGTGGTTACTGCTCATGGTCAACAACCCAGTCATAAAGTGAGCACAACCAATGGAGCATCTCTGCTGTTGGAAGTGGGAGATGTGGTCTATGTACAACTGTACCCCATGACACAGATATATGATAATCTTCATCACTACAACACATTTAGTGGTCAGCTGCTGTTCACAGTGTAAATCAGATCATTAGAGTGTTAATAGAGTTGAAGGGAATGATACTGCGAGTCAACACTAAATCAAGGAGTTACCTGTGCAGGGAGACAGAACAAGCTGTATTTGTATATCAGCAGATTTGGGTTTTCTCTTTATTAGGAATACAAATTCAGATCATTAAATAAATAACTCATATATAATAGACATATTTTAATGAGACCATAGTCAGTTCTGACCCTGCAATCACAATGTCCATAATCAGAATGTTGAATGTTGTAAACATAAAGGTTTGCTGTGCTTCTGGGTGGATAACTCACAAACATTGCAGCTCGAACAGAACAGGAAAAAACACCGACAATAAAAATAAAATCCTGCTGTTATTGAGGCTGTGAAGTCAAATATACCCAAGAACATATATTATTTTAGATTTTCCTTATTCACAGCTTTTAACAGCAGGTAGAGCTGCTATAAGTATTAATTTCAGCTGAAGCCAATTTAGCAAATCCTCTACTGTCTCAGGTGAAGATAAAGTCAGCAAGCTCTAGACTGAAAAAAGGAAAGTACTTACAGATATTATTAAACCAGTTTATATGCCTTTAAATTGATCAAATTATGTTGGAGCCTAGAACATGATTATATTTAGTCACATACATAATAGTTAACAGAAAACGATTTAATCAGGGTGAGCTTTGACCTTCCAATGGAATTTTAACATCAACCCAAAAAAATATATAAAATATGATAAAAATAAAAATATTTCAGCGTATATAATAAGCTAACAAATTTGTCATATTATCTGAATATATCTCTACAATCTGTAAGTCATGTTTAAACATGTTGTACTTGCATTATGTGGCTCGGCCAGTAGCTGTTAATCTTTTAAATATTTAAATTCATTTTTTTCCAGGAATTTATCTGGAAAATTTATTTTGCTACATCAAATGGCTGCTCTCACTTTGGTCCACTGAGCGAGGAACTAAATACGTCAATTAACTCTAATATATCATTCACCCTTACCAGCTTCAGTTAGAGCGTTAGATTACTCAAGAGAAAAACTCTTTAGTTTTTATCTTAATTTCGACAGAACAGAGTTCACTCATAAGATGTCATAACTGTGTGAATGGACTTTTGNTTGGACATTTACACGTTTTGATGGTATATAAGTCTTAGCAGAGCTCCCTTTAAATATGCAGAAAGTAAAGCATTTGAAATGGTGAAATAGCAAAGCTGTCGCCACCATTACTGACACAATAACTGCTTTCTATTCTTCATATCTATGTGTTTCCTCTGCTAAAAAGTGATCTTCACAAGACGGTTGCCAAAAGCATGACCATGAAAAAGTGGTCTACCTCAATCGGTCCCTAAATAGTCAGAATCTCAGCCAAGAGCTGTTAGTGGTTCTGAATTCTGAACTTAACCGTCCCTGAAGAAGGTTAGGCATGCAGCGTGACTTGCCATGGTGATGTATCCTGGTGAAAAGTGATCCACTGTTCATTGTGAGAAAGAAACTCCCAGGTGAGATCAAACTAATCTCAAAGTCAGCAGTAAGTACAAACAAGTAAACATGTCTGTACAAATACAGGATTTTTGAGGACACACTGTCATAACTACAAGGAGTACTTATGACAGTTAGCCTTTTTTCCCAGTCACTTCCCAGTCAAATTATGCAACCTCTCAAATGTGACCTTGCACAGAAAACCTTATCACAGTAAGTGAGAGCATAGGCAGCATACTCTGCAATGCATCACATTCCAAATGTAGACTGACACTAACAACTTTCTCACTGTTCCTACTCAAAATATTTTATGTTTGACATAGATAGCTCACCAGCAATCAATAAAGTTTTCATTCCATTCATTTATTTCATTGTTTGTTTGTTTTCTCCTCATACTGTTGGTGAGGAACGTGTCAGACAAGGAGAAATGAACCAAATGTGAATTTGCAGTATCCTTTATTGCTTCTGTTACAGATGTATGTGATCTCTCATGCTTTTATCAATACTGCACTAGCACTTCCTCTAGCACTAGAGGGCAGTTCTATAGCATAACAGAGCCTTTCTTAATCTTACTTAAAATAGGGCATCCAATGGACATCCAGTAACTAATAACGACAATGCATTTTTATTTTTAGGTAATCATTATCTAGAACGTTGTGAAGTTATTACAAAGGTGATTGTTCTGTTTATGACTGTGTCAGTGGAAACATCCAAAAAGGGAAACACATGACCTGATGATACTGCAAGCATCTTATCAGCATGTAGGTTCAAATATTAATTACTTGTCACCGGGGAAAAAGACGCACCAAATGACAATACCTCATATTTCACAAGGATGGTTCTGGATACACAACAATTTACTGCCAATGGAGCACCCCATTATCTCCAGCTTGAGCCTTGCTTCTCTGCTCCTGCTCCAAGCCCTACCCTTTCCTCTTTCAGCAGGCCAGCAGTTCAGACAGGGGCTCTTAAAGGTACACACACACCTTAGATATTTGTACATAGTTCACCACCTGGCTACATACGATATATTTACTGTAGTAATTACTTTATTCACAACTGTACCCCACAACACAGATATATGATGACAGAAATCACCACATTTAGTGGCCAGTTGCTGCTTACAGTGTAAATGAAATAATTGGACTTAATTAGTAACGTTAAGAGCCAACCTGACGCATGTTATTTAAGATTTTCCTCTTTTCCAGCTTTTAACAGCAGGTAGGGCTGCTGTAAGTATTAATTGCAGTGATGGCTGCAGCTGAATCCATAAACATTTTAGCAAATCCTCTACTGTCTCAGGTGAAAATAAAGTCACCAAGCTCAATTAAGTCAACAAGTGCATAAACATGTGAATTAGGATGCTATATTGATGTGCTGATTGCAAATTACATTGTTAACAGTTTGCTATAATGTGACATAAATTATGAAGCTAATGCTGTGAACACTCACAGAACTCACAGAAAGAAGAGTGTTTTTTTCTCATATTTTCACACTTGACCGAGACAAATATAAGTTTACTTTGATTGCACACATGTCTGTATGCAGAACGGTGCAGTATATTGTTTCTTACAAGGCCATACATTAAGCTAACTAGCAAACAAGGGAAGCTAATTAGCCAAACAATATGCTTTAGAGCAGCACAGAATGGTCAGAAATACAATTAACTGATTAAGCATGGTTATTACAGCAGTTTCAAAATTGTGGTTAATACAGTGGTTTCAAAATAAACTAAAAGTTGAAACATTAGTTCTGTTGGTTTAAAACTTGTCCGATTTGTATAATTAACCAAACAGTAACCAGTGAATTGTTACTCACTTCTGAAACTAAAGACAAAAGAGGAGATATGCAAGATCTCTGTTAATATGTGGACAATGCATTACCAAACTGGAAACGAGCATTTACAGTAGAATAACTGTTCAGCATTAGCATTATGGTGAGTGAGTTAGCCTCCAGTCACTGCTCGAATAGCCAGCCAACATGGACTTATTCAAAGGGCTCATGTTCAAATTGACTCAGTCCACCTTAAATTCAAGGTGGAACAGGAAAATAAGAGCATGAAGCAACTAAGAAGCTGACTAAAACCTCGTGTGTGACTGCTTTTCCAACCTGCCATGGGCAAAAAAACTTTCTGTAAAAGAGGGATCATATTTTTTGTAAAAGAGGGATCATATGATCAATTAAATCATATTTTGTACAGGTATTAATTTAACTGATTAAAAGGGAACATTTTATCAGCATTTAAATCCATATGAGCTAATATATGGGTTGGACTTCAAACCCACAAACAACCCACTTTGCAAGATAAGATTAACACAGTATGTGTTGTAATATTTACCCAGCTGTATGTATGTTGTAAGATGGTAAAACATGGTGTACATGGCCTGATAATACTGCAAGCACCATATTGCCCTCAGAAGAAACTTCCCATGCTACAGAATATATAAGAGAAGAGAAGAGAAGAGAAGAGAAGAAAGGAGAAGAGAAGAGAAGAGAAGAGAAGAGAAGAGAAGAGAAGAGAAGTTTCAGAATGAAGTCTTTTGCAGTTGTGCTGGTGTTGGTGTGCTATGCTGCTGTAATGAGCAGTAGTGATGTCACTGATCAGCTTCACTATGGAGATGAACATAGCATCAAAAATAAGGGTCAGAGAACTGAGGCAACCATCTCTGACCAGCAACCCTGCCAACCTAACATTCACACAGTGCTGAGAGAGCTGAGTGTTAAACTAGCAGAAGTAAGCGTGGAGCTGAAATACACAAAGAGCCAGATGAGTGCTGTGGAGAAACAGCTGGAGGAACTGAAGACCCAGAATGAAGGTATAACTATGTGATTCAATCATAGTTAATGTAAAATGTCGCATTCCACATCCTGCAGGGACTGTAGCTGGTGGGTTGTGTCTATTTTAACTTTCCAGCGGCTGAAATCAGATTAAAAGCCAGTGAGAAAGAAGTGGAGGAACTCAAAAGAGAGAATGAAGGTAAAATGTACACACCACATGTGTTCATACCACATGGTTACACTGTAAATCCAAAAGGCATTGCAGTTTTGGATTTTTTTCTGTATGAAATTTCAGGTCTGGCTCTGGAGCTGAGAACTCTACAACTCAGCCTGAACATCACTGAGAGTCAACTGACAGAGCTAAGAACAGAGAATAAATGTAAGTGCTGTTTTTTCCAACTATGTGTGTAGAAATATACTGAAAGCACATTTTGATTTTTTTAATCGCCTTGGTCCTAAAACTTACGGAAAGGCCTAATCAGAACTTAGATCTGAATGATATTGAAATGCTGTGGGGGTTTGAAACAGGCTGTGCCGCAAGAAACCTCTTGAACATATCACAGCTGGAAAAAATCTGCATGGAGGAGGAGAAACCAGTAGATACATATAGCACAAATAACATAAAGCTGTTTCTGTACAATGTACTATATATAACAGAAAACATGCAACCATGCCAAAATGACTAAGACTGGGAACCACCAAGTACTGTATAATGTCCTCTTCTGAGCTCCTTGTAGTAGCTTAATTTGAGCAAGTATGTTGATTTTACATGGTTGTTTGTTCATTATTATTATTATTATTATTATTATTATTTGCAGATAAAATAGCTTTTTCAGCATCACTTTCTACTGAAGAAGCTGTTACAACTACTGGACCCTTCGACACTGATTTTACGCTGAAGTACACCAATGTCTTTGTGAACATTGGCAAAGCCTACAATCCAAACACAGGTAATGTTCACTGCTGCACAACTACACAAAGAATACTTACAAGAATGTTTCATCAAAAGCCCACAATCTATTTTTTCTTTCATAAAAAAGATCCGACAACACACTGTCCTCTGGCCAAGGAACTAGTTTTTCCATTTTTTCCTATTATTATTTCCTTTTAAATTTTATCACACACTTTAAAATGTATCACAAAAAGCAATGACAAGTCATATTTAAGTTAGAAAATGAAAGGACAACAAAACAACATCTTAAAATATTTCCTGCTTAATATGACATATACATGGTTATGCAACTGACACAAATTTGGGCTAAGTGTATTGTTTATTTATAGTGTCTTAGATGACACTAATGAGAGTATTACTATATGTGTCCGCTAAAATTTTCCAATCACTCTGCAAACTCTTTAAAATCATTTCTTCAGGCCAGGACACAATTGGTCCATAGGGATATTTGATTTGCCCCTCCAGAAAGTTACCTTGCCCCACTTTGTCTCCCAACGAGAAAACAAGTCTTATTAAAGTTTTTATTTAAAGTATTTTAGCAACAAAATACTGAGTGATATGTTGTATGTGAGTCATGAATTGATGTTATAAAATATGTCATCAAAAATGTGATTTGACACCTGTTAACTCTCTTTTTTTCTGTAATGTTTCATCATTTTTTGGCATGTGGTCCAGCACAAACATTGTATTTTGATCCCCCAGAACAAAAAGATTGAGGTTGAGGATGTTTGCAGTCTGGGTGCCATGAGGGAAAGGAATGGACCTATGCTCCATCAGCAAATGCAGTAATTCGCAGCAACTTTTGTGAAGTTGGACAAGCTTAACAGAATGCTGCAAAGAATGTGAAGTGTAGAGTTATGCATTGTATCTCTGTGTAAAAGGTACACTGTTAGCACAGATTGAGGAAGCACCAAAAGTGTCCAGTAGCTAATAGGTTATTAGGTTGTCTAGGCTAAATACAGTTGGGTTTATCAATCACTTCTTTTTAGAAATTAAGAGAAAAGGACTGCATTCTTCTAGCGATTCCTAATTTCTGCATGTTTCAAAGTGAATAACCAGAATTGTTAAACCAATACCTCCAGAGCAGAGCATTTTTACAAATGGAAAATGCTGAGTAAGAGAATTGTAAGTATTGCTTGTAAGTGGCACGATGCTCATGACAAACAGCTAGAAGTTGACTTTCTCAGACGGAATACAACAGGACAATCACTGCAGCCAATTGCAGGGGCTAATGAACTAACTGATGCCCTGTTCAGGACTATGTAACTGTATATGTTCTTTCTAATGCTATATGGTATGTTAGGTGTGGTTTAATATTTTATATGAAACTCTATGAGATTCTTGACCAATGCACTGTATCACATTATATTTTAAGTTTTGTTCACCCCCACACTTTTGAAAAAGGCAGACAGTCACTGTAATGTATATATGATTATTTAGGATAGTTTGCTCCTTTGAAGTATTTACAAAGTTTCACTCCTGTTTTCATTCTGCTACAGGTATCTTCACAGCCCCCGTGAAAGGAGTCTACACATTCAGATTCTCTATTAGCGGAAACGGTAGTACTTCAGTCGCTGTTGGAGCCCGGCTGTTTAAGAATGGACGTCATGTGGTTATCGGTTACTGTCAACAACCCAGCCACAGAGTGGGTACTACCAATGGAGCATCTTTGCTGTTGGAAGTGGGAGATGTGGTCTACGTACAACTGTACCCCAAAACACAGATATTTGATAATGTAAATTACCACAATACATTTAGCGGTCAGTTGCTTTTCACAATGTAAAAGAGAACTTCTATTAGCAATTAATGAGCCAACACTGAAACACCATGCAGAGAGGCATTACAAGTTTTCTCATTAGGAGTACAGTTGGGGTTATTAAATAACAGGGACATTACCAAAAGTACTTTGGTGATACGAAATGGAAACTGTGCAATTATTATGTCAATGTTCTTATACTTCTTATACTTATACACATATGAATGGGTATTGTGTATAATTCTCTAGTCTCTGAGATAATTCTGTTTTATTTGTGTTCATCTTCAACATCTACAATACGTCGAGAATTTATCTCAGATGAGGTAAAATCCCGGCATACATATATATATATCTACATATGGGCAATTTCTGATACTCTAGCAGACAACTCGGACATAAGAGCAAAAACTATTTTTTGTTATCAAACATGTTCACTGCTATGTACTAAATAACATGTTATATAAATGATTATTTTTGTTTACTTGGAAACATAAAATCTGTCTCCAGATTATATGTATATATATATATATATATATATATATATATATATATATA